>JBCAUA010004265.1:0-12383 GCA_038406235.1 Peronia verruculata | reverse complement strand
ATAGTTTCTCCCCATCCCCACTTCCTTCTCTCCCCCCTTCACCTTTTCTTTCCCCCCCCCCCTCCCCCCCCCCCCCCCCCCCCCCCCCCCTCTGTCTCCCGGCCTCTTTGCCCCGCCTCTAGGGCACGAGCCGTATTGGCTTTGTAGAACATTCCGCTCTGAAAACCTCGAACTCTGAGAGATGACTCACTTGTTGCATCTCTTAGCTTGACGTACTCATCAACTTTCTATCATTGTCGCGCAGTTGGCCAATCCTGCACTGGCCTTGCTTAGTCATTCAGTCCGGGATCTTCACACAGAAGCTAGAATGTTCAGGCAATATTTATGTGCTCAAATTTTATATATATTTTTTTCTTAAGCCTTTCAATGCTAAGAAAGTAGAATATTTCGCCTCTAAATGGCTGCTTTTTTGTGTGTGTGTGAGAACTTTTGTGAGCAGAAATTAGGAATTTGCAAATTTTGCCCGGACAGCGGCACTCCGCATACTCTTCATCACTTTTTAACTGCCAAGGATTCTTTAACGTAGGTAAAGTGCACACGGGACCTCCGAAATATACTATTATTTGCCCTTATCCGAGAAGGCTTGACGTGACGTCAGGCTACCCTGTAGTCTATAGGTTTAGTTATTCTAAAGTCGTGTGTACGTTACGTTACGTTCTATATACGTCTTTCCTGATGGAGGTTATCTCGAAGTCGTGTGTAGCACGAAAACGCTATGTGTGTAGTTTTGTTCTATCGGTCAATTCTATCTTCTTACAATCTTTGTACTGAGATCAGACCGAGACGTGTGGAGGGGACAGCGGTGGAGGTCGATCTGAAAAGATGAAAAGGAGATCATTTTGACCGGCCCTATTACTTCCCTTTGCCAGACAAAAGAGGTGTTGAACAAGGAGGGTAAAGAGAGAGCAAAATCACTTTGTACTCTTTCCTTGACACTTACACTATGAACAATTCCAAAACCCCATGATGTAAACCAACTGTTTTCTCTTCACTGCAGTAATTTTATCAGATTTTCCTATGATCAATTTTCCACCTGCGGAGGCCCCGGGTTATAAATATGTTCTTTGCTCCCACCTGCAGGCGGTGTAAGCCAGTCATCGATGGCATGTTTCCCATTGAGTGCCATCCTCGACATTCCAGGGGTGATATCTCTTCTCTCTCTCCTTGCTCCTGTCTTCTGTCCCGATTTCTTTCCTCTCTTCTTCTTGACATGTAAACATATCTTACCGTATTTGGCACAATGCAGCCGTGATCGTGCTGATGTACCGTTAAACTCCAACACAAACAACGATGAGTCCTCTAAATGACAAGAAGTCAAGTGATTTAATTCTCCTCTGAACACAGTTTGGTCAACATCTTTTCTGCCTGGCAAAGGGAAGTAACAGGACTGGTCAAAACGACCTTCCATTGATAGAATGCTTAGACGTGTGGGTAGCGTACAGGCGAGCTGGATGAAGAAAATAACTAAGCTTAAAATGTCCTATCCATCTTTGATTAACCACAAAAAAATCAAACGTGATGGAGCACGGCTCTTAAGCAGACGCCATGCAGACGACGCCAGAAATCCGGCAGACAAAAATCACGTCAAGTTTTCCTTTTACTATATATAATATCAGGCGATATTTAATCTCCTTGATTATACGCATAAATACTGTAGATCCACATCGCGTGTACATTTTCTTTTTGAGGCTGGTTAAATCAATAAATCGGGAGAGCAAATTACATTGGGCAAGAAATTGGATCCACCAGGAGTTAATCAGCTTTTTTACAGATGCAAAATGCATGGTTTTCAGCGAACAAAGTAGTTTTGATACACAAACAAACAAACAAACACGCACACATCCAGACCGTAATTATCCTGTACAATTTTCCTACATCATCACATAGCAAATCATTTTAACATAGTTGAAAAAAAAAAAGTTAGCAAATTGATGTAGAAATTGGCAAATTAATCTTGACACACTAAATACAAATTTACATGCCAATAGATCACGGAAACTTTGCTAGTTTTTCTTTGTTTGTTTGTTTGTTTGGTTTTGGTTTACATTTGTGTTTTTACTTGTTTTTCCAGATTTCCATTTCATTAAACTTATGTATTTATTTACTGTACAAAAATAAGTCTCGTTTAATGGAAAGTTTCGTAATATGAATGTGTTCTTGGGAAACTGAACTGGAATACGTTTACACGTCAAGAAGAAGAGAGGAAAGAGAGCGGAACAAAAGACAGGAGCAAGGAGACAGAGAAGAGATGACTCCCTGTGGAACGTCGAGGATGGCATTCCATGGGAGACATCCCACCGATGGTGGGCTTTCGCTGCCTGCAGGTGGGAGCAAAGAACCTACTTATATACCCTTGGCCCCCGAGGGTGGGGGGAGAAATTGAAAAGGGGGAAGGGGAAGGGTACAATGGAGGCAGTGAAGATTAACCCTTTTAGCAATAAAAAGCTATTTATTTCCTGCCGCCTTCCTTTCCTTCAGGAACCACACTCTCGCCTGTAAACACTGATTAAAAAAGACCACGGGGCCAAAGTCAAGACACCGGAGCACTTTGGAGAAATCGATACCTACAAATTTCGTCTGTCCGGAGTGCAGTCGGAGGAACAATAAAACATTATCGCCTTTTTTTTTTTTTTTGCGTGAAATTTTGGGGGCAATGCTGAAAGACGCTGCTATCACCCACAGAAAGAGAGGGCGAGGGTGAGGTGTGGATGAGCGCGCATACAGAAAGTATTTGAGAGCACACGGTTTGTGTGAGTCTATTAATCCTTTAGTTCTCTCTCAAGTTCGGAACTAAAATTGTTTCCCTCTCTCTTTCTCTCTCTCTCTCTTTCATGTGGACTCGGGTGATTTGGGATGGAGAGAATTGTTTGTTTGTTTGTGTTGGGGTTTAACGACACATCTGCCCGATTACGGCTATATTGTGCCAAACACGGTAAGACACGTTTACACGTCAAGAAGAAAAGAGGAAAGAAAGCGGGACAGAAGACAGGAGCAAGGAGAGAGAGAGGAAATGCCACCCATGGAATGTCGAATATGACACTCCATGGGAGATACCCCGCCGCTGACGGACTTACACCGCCTGCAGGTGAGAGCAGAGAAACTACTTATAAACCCCCGAGGGGGGTGGGGTGGAGAGGGGAACGGGGACGGGGGAGAGGAGAGGGGTTAATTTGCATCATCTTCCAAAGTGTTTTTTTTTTTCCCTGATAATAAAGTTAGGTGGTCCTGAATCTGTACACAGAGATATCTTTTTGATCAGTCAAACTTTGCATAAAAAGATGAAAAATATGCAATTGTCTATGAAATAATTATGTTATATATCTACGCATCTTAACAGCTGTGTAAAAAGAGAGAGAGAAAAAAAAAAACAGCTCTGCCCATGGCTTGTATAATGACTGGTTATATCATCGCTGTTTCTAAGATAATGACAGAACTATTTTCGGATCTTTTGAAATATTAAACCGAATCGATTTTTCTGATAGCTTGGATACCAGAAATAGTGGCTATATCGTATCGTCCTTGTAATCGTGAGTTCCATTAGTGGGATTAGATACTTCTTGTGGTGATTAAATATTCTGGCACTCCTTGTCACCGTGAATACTGCAGGAAATAAGTTTTAGAATCGAGGTCGCCAGCTCGAGAGTCAGGATCCTAGCGTAAGGGGATGGCAGGATTCATATAGAAACTGCATTTTTCAGTGACTCAACGGTCCTCTGGCTTCTTGGGCAGAGCCACCCGACGTCTAGCCTTCTCCGAAAAGGGTTAATATTTCGGAGCTCTCGTGTGCATGCCACACACGCTAAAAACCCTTGGCAGTTCAAAATAGTTCATATTCGACTAAGCAAAATGAAAAAACTGGAAATCCCCGGCGGAGTATTTGTACCCCCCCCCCCCCTGCTAATATAGAACACTCTCTGATGTTTGTTATCGCTCCACCACAAGATTCGACAAAAACTTGTCACCGGTCCTGCGCATTTTGTGTTGTTTTTGCCATGTGAATGATAGTGGACAGCTTGAAGTGTTTGTACCCCCTTCCCAAATCAGACGGGGATGTCCAGCTTTTCGCTTGGTCGGAACAAAATATATCGGATAAAGAGTGTGCCGGTGTGCCGTTGTCCGGGCAAGATTTTCAATTTCTAATTTTCTTTCCTCAAAAGTGTTCTCATAAAAAAAAAAAAGGCAAGACAGGCACTTCAAGCTAAAATAATTCTACCTTCTTAGGATTGAAAGGCTACATTTTTACAAAATAGATAATAATAATAATAATAATAGTAATAATAAATAGGTCTCATCAGCTGGGAAGTGAAAGAGTAAAACTCCTTCTGAGGACACCTAAGGTTTATCTTATCTTATCCTTTCTTACCATATTCTATTTTACTTTATTTTATCTGTGGTCCAGCAACAAACTGTTAAAGACCTGACATAAAAACCAGCAGATCCCAGCTCATGTTGCACACGATGTCCACCCAATGGACGTGTGATTGTGGGCTGTCAGAAAGCATTTCCTTGATGATAAGCTCATGTCATGTTCTCAGATATCGATGACAATCTCTCTCTCTCTCTCTCCCTCTCTCTCTCTCTCCTCCCCTCTTGTGTTTACACTCTCATATCCATGAATCCTTCTTTGTACTCTCTCAGTCTCCAGCACGCCCTCGCCCCCTCCCTCCCTCAAACTCCCCCGACTGGTGCCCGGGATATATGAGTAGATTCTCTGCTCCAACCTGCAGGTGGTGTAAGCCTTCCCCCCGGTTGGCTGTCTCCAATGAAGTGTCATCCTTGGCATTCCAGGGGTGATATCTCTTCTCTCTCGTTTTGCTCCTGCCTTCTGTCCCGTTCTCTTCCTGTCTTCTTCTTGACGTGTAAACGTATCTAAACACAATATCACACAATACGACATACTTCTTCATTCTCTCTCTCATTCCTCATCCTTCTATCCTTCTCTCTATCTCTATCCCTATATTGAAAAGCGTAGCCTACAGTTACTAGCAACATTACCACAGTGCTCACTACAGATCGATATCTCTACAATATGCCATCACTCGCGTATCGTATCATGCTACACACACATCTTGCACATAGAGAGCTTTCCACTATGTCACTCACTGCATCAGACTACGTGCATTTCCAGAATATTCTTATCCCACTCCCATTACCGTAAATGGATTTTTAACGATCGCTTTGAAATCCAGTTTTTGCTTTCCATAATTAGACATCCATTCGCTAAGCGGCCTGTCCATCATCGTAATGCCACGTCGATCCATTTGTATGGACAAAGCCCTGTGTTCATCCAGTCAGACACGATAGGTATCGGCTATTCATCTAACTCCACATTCAAATCCATCTTGTTATTATTTCATTCATCCATCTATTAACTCATCCATCCATCCATCCATCCATTTATACGTCCACCTGTCCACTGATCCATCCATCCATCCATCCTGTCTCTCTATGTCTATCTCTCATTCTCTCTCTCTCTCTCACTCTCTCTCTCTCTCTCTCTTTCATGCTGTGATTAGATTGGGTTCCAGCAGATCATATATCACACATTCTATTTTGTTTTTATTCCTCTTTGAAGAACGAGATCAGATGACAACAGGAGAGAAACTTGGGTACAAGTTGTGTCTATGTCATTTCTAACGTGCATATGATCAGTATGAGTCTATGGAGCCAAAGTGCTCAACTTTGCAAAAAGCATAGCAATATGTTACTTCGAGTGTCCTCCTGTAAAGGTAAGAATTTAAAAATGATTTTTAATGATGGTGATGAAGATGATTACTTTATGGGTATAACCATTTAAGTTCAACATTTTGGCCAGTCTGCATTTTTCTTATTGCAACTAGTTGCACTAAAATTGAAGTTTCGGTGTTAGATAAATCTGTATCTTGAATAGGTTCGCATTAACGCGAAGTCTGAGGTTGCCATTGTATAAATTCATTCACATCATCATTTTCTAAGGGTCATGCCCATCGAACATTCAAGAAGGAACTCACTGAGTCCATCTGTTAGCTAAGGCCTGAATAGATCCTTCCTGCTGTGGACATTGCGATTGGCTACAATAAAAACACATTTGTACCACCATTTCCCATGTACCATGCCAATTGCTGATTCAAAAATCCATTATCATTGAGACTGCAAAACAGTATAAGTATTGATGAGCACATTGACACCAGGATTACTAAAGCCTTTCCGTCCACGATAGTCTAAGACTTAAAAAAAAAACAGAGTCTTTATCAGATATCAACCCATAACGTGTGTGCGAATGTTGTTTATAGCGTAGACGACAGACCACATTATCGACTGATGATATATCAACGTACAGATCTACAAGCCATATCACGGCGGGGATCGCCAACTAAGAATGATTTATAGAGCGCTGTAGTGCGTACAGGACGAGAGGATGGGTGGACAGAAATACCAAAGGTTTCAAGTGCTATGTCAGCAAGTTACAGCTGTAGCATGAGCAACAGGAGATGGGCTGATGGCAAACTACGACAGCACCGATCTGCTGAAGGGCACCAGATGGCAATGGTGCACCTAAGTAGATGGGCTGATGGCAAACTACGACAGTACCGATCTGCTGAAGGGCACTAGATGGTAATGGAGCTGGACAGTGTTCTTCACAATCATGCGGGCAGTCAGTGTGACACAAGTTACTGTAGCTTTTCTAGACATGGAAATGAAGTGAAATCTTTCCTAATTCATGATTTTTCTGTCATGTGTTATTGGGGGGGAGGGGAGGGGGGGGAGGGGGGGTTTTTGACATGTACTGTTTCCCCCCCCCCCCCCCGCCCAGCCTCCAACTCTTTCTCTCTCTCTCTCTCTCGTTGCCTGTTGGCCTATCTACTATCTGTCCAGCTCTCTATCTGGATGTCAATGTTTGTTTGTGTTGGGGTTTAACGACACATCAGCACAATCACGGCTATATTGTGTCAAACACGGTAAGATATGTTTACACATCAAGAAGAAGAGAGGGAAGAGAGGGACAGAAGACAAGAGCAAGGAGAGAGAGAGAGAGAGAGAAAGAGAGAGAGAGAGAGAGAAAAGATGTCTCTAATGATGTCGCGTTAAACCCGAACACAAACAAACAAAGAAATAAACAGACAATATTTCCCTCTTTTTACGTATTCTTCCTCTTGTTCTCTCTTAGACTGAGGATAACATATACCAGCATGCACGTGTGAGCAGCGATACTCAAGCTGAACGACACGCTAAACAAGGTCAACTCATACCTCTTCGACACGCCAGTTCAACAGCTGCCGTCCCCTATTCACTTAAAGTTGGCGCTGAAAACATTAAAGCCGCGATGGAGGGAACATTGCAAGTAAAGATCGATGTCTGCACAAAGCTGCTGAAGTTCCCCATCTTTGAGCGTTACTTAGTCACTGACTAACAAACTCACCCAGCAATGGACGCGCTTCATTGATTGATGTGATGGTTTTTTCAGGCCTGGCGATTGTTTCCAAACAAACAAAACGTTCCACATGACGGTTTTCTCACTCAGGGTTGTCGGGCTAAGAATGGGGTGCACGTCAAGGAGGGTACTCAGAGATTAACATTTGACAGTTCATCGATTTCTACATTTCTCTCTCTCTCTCTCTCTTCTTTTGGTAGTAAAGAAATACCATGATTGGATTTAAAAAAACAAAAACAAACAAACAATGGAAATTTAGTCGTTGTTTCAATGGCATTTTTCCAATTTGTCCAGGTAAATTGCCCAGGAAATAGAACAAAGAATTCTATTTCATTGAGTTGTTTTCAGCCTTACTGTACAGTAACTTCAAGGACAATGTTTATATTCATATACATATACTACAAAAGAAATGTCAATACAGAAAAAAGAAACGTCATGAAAATAATAATAATAATAATAATAATAATAACACCTTTAGAACCTGATGCTCTGTTTCTTTCTGGACTTAAGAATAGCAGAGGTAATACTTGGATTTTACTTTCTATCCCTATTATTATGGAAACTATGGGTGATTCTGGCTTTAACGGGAAAGACACACAGTTCTAGCTCTTTGTTACATTCCTGCAGTCTGGGAAAGCTGATGCAAATACACATATCGTAAAGATCGTTTTCGGTTCTACATTCTGATTTTTTATATTTTTTTCAGTCAGTAACCAAGATCCTTTGTGGAGCGCGTCATTTGTGCAGAGAAGATGGTAAGTATGTGAAAGGGTAACGCTGTATATTTGGGCGATTCTTTGTGTGCGTGTATTCACGAATGTGTTCCTAGGAATGTCAGTCCTGTGTGTGTATATATCTTCCAATGGGGGATCGTTGTAATCATGATATTAAATTTTCTTTCCTTTGCACAAGAGGTAAAAACAGAAAAAAAAGTGTTTTTGCCATACGAAACTGATTAAAAAACAACAACAACAAAGAACGATAAATTTATTGCAATAAGATGGAAACACTTCCTTACACTATGATTTTTCTTCGCTTTTTCTTTTCATTGTGCACATTGTAAGCAAAGACCTAGAGGTGATTTTGTTTTTCTTTCCTTGCAATCCAAATTACATATTGAAGATACCTCCTCTGGCAAAGTGAAGTACAGGGCCGGCCAAAAGGATGTCCCAATTCAACTCGAGCAGTAAGAATGCGCCCATTTTGTTAAAACATCACACTTTGTAATTAGAATTTCCTTCCTAATGACACATGCTGTGGTAACATAGTAGTCGTGCTGTCTTAAAGCAAAGACTTCCCTTCTGGAACATGAACCTTATTGTCACCATAGTAACCCTGAGACTCTGGAAGTTCCCATTGACCTATAACAGTTAAAATGATAAACCGTTTTCTCCACGAATCAATACAATCCTGAGTCGTTTTACTTCCTACACAGATTTATAACCGGGGGTAACTTTACGCCATTCCATTCTGATAGAAATCAATACATTTCAGGATGATTTCATCAGGTTGGAAATTGTCAAAGCTATTACAAAAAATCCCCGTCAGCCAAAACCCGCTATTTATTCACGGAATTTAAAAACCGTTTTAAAAAATAGCAGCCGGGTTTCTGATCGCTAACCACCTTCAATGTTCCTACTGCCTACGGTACCATATCTCACAATGCTTATAATACTGCTGTACGTTTTCACCCGCGTCTCGCCCTCGGAAATAAGATCACAATCTTGTTTGAGGACGTTGATTCTGTGAGACTTTGCTCACCCTCTAAATATGTGAAGACACTGTCCCACTTTCTTTCTAACCCCGTTACAATCTTACAATGTGCTGGCTGCCCTATATCCCCTCCCCCCCCCCTCCTTCTCTCTCTCTCCTAATGGATATCACTTTCGTGAGCTGCCACGACTGATTGATTGATTAATTGTTTTATTGATTAACGGATTTGGGGGCAACAATTTAATGTCACATCGGTACTGATCCCGGCTCGATTAAGTCAAGCACAGTGCGGCGACATCCTAGCAGTATAGTATGTTAGTGCGTTTGATTATCAACTACAAAATATGTTTTAATCACCCATACATAGACAAAAATTATAATAACAACAACAATAATAATAATAATGATAATAGTAATAAGAACATTGATAACAGTATCAAGAATTGGTGTCGATACAGCACTAACTCCCGCACATTATAAGCCTAAACGTTTCTACTGTTTGATGCCCCACAGATCGTACTGAGACACTGTCACTGATACTCTCGAGGCTGGCACAAATGTACACTATGTCTCTTGGAACAGATAGTTCATAGCCATATCTCAGTAAAAAGATCCCCAGCGGGTGTTTCCAAATACCTGCTCTGGAGAATCTCTGAAGCTGGCGGATCACACGGTGTACCAATATCAACTGACAGATTGTTTAAGGCCTTACCCGCAGACAGAAAGGCAACGAGATGAACTAGGATGCAGCTACAGATCTACCGTGCTAACGTAGTGAGGATATTTTATCCCGTTCTGTAACACATCTTTCAATCCTCCTGGTGGAGGTTATCTCGACAGAGAATATCATGAGACTGTGACCAAGATTCCATCACAATAGGCGTCCGAACTGCCCGGGTATCTGTGAAGACATTGACCCCGATTAGGAGGTCGGTCAATCAATAACCGAAGATCGCTTTAAGTAAGCCCGTTACTCCATATAACCGACAATAAACAAAGGTCATTACTACAAGCCCGCCACTCAAACTTCTACCAATATTCACTTCAGAATAATCAAGCTCATTGTCAGTAACCGGTCACTGGAATATACATTCATATTATATATACTTCATATAGCCGACAACAATCAAAGGTCGTTATATGCCCATCATTCAAATATTCAACAACATATATTATATAACTGTACTACATCTAACCAATAATAACCAAGAGTAGCTATAAGTAAGCCCGAAACTGGAACAGCGACCAACATACACGTCATATAACGTAATAAAAAAAGATTCAGTATGCGCCGGTCATTTAGACATTCACCGATATTCTGTTCATATAACTGACAATAATCAACTATGGCCGTAAACCTATCAGTCAAACTTTTACCAATACACACTTTATAGCACCGATAATCCTACCCTCCCCCCTCCCCAAGACAGAAGGGTCTTTCTACTTGTCAGGCTATGAGAATCTGGGTCACTCTCTCCCACACGGTGGAATCTGGGGCAAACAGAGCTGTAATACCGTGAAATCTTTTCATCCACTTGGCCGCTCGATTGGAGTGCACTCGGAAACAAAGTCGAAAAGAAATCATAAAGTTGCCTTCATTCAATAAAGGCCATCCGGACTGAGGAAGAAAATGTGTTAGCTTCTCCTTTCTTTAATATAAAAATTCGATTTGGGCTACAGATGGGTCAGAATGGGCGCAATGTAATCAAGTCCTGAGAGGCTGTGATATTATTACTTTGTTTGGGGATGGAAAATTTAAAGGGCGGAATTCAATGAAATTTTGTTTTATTGTTGGCACGCCTCAGAGTTGAAAGATTGTCTTGTGCCAGTGTTGTGCAGAGCTCTACCACCAGTTTGTCTTCTTTGTCTCTTCATTTCAAACTGTAGAACAGGTGATCCATCAAATAGTGAAAGTGACTCATCAAACAGGACAGGTGAGTCATTTAATAGAACAAGGGAGCCAACAAAAAGGACAAGGAACTGAACAAAATAATGAAATATGACAATGTTATCCTAGCAACCATTTCACAAAGCTTCGATATTCCTTGAATGTATGTTTCTGCCAAATGATGAATGATCTCTATGGCAGGAAGAAAGATGGCGAAGAGTCTACATGCAGGAACCCCGTAAAGCTTCCGGACACATGCATGGCGATGATAACACGGAGATCGATACCACCCTTCAATGAGACGGGCCGGACATGCTGCGTCAAGTCCCCACGGGCTACCAGTGACCTTCGCTGCGGCCGTCCAGCATTTCCAGGGCCGTGCAGATTACAGAATGAAGGAACGGCCTCCATTTCGGGCTCTACACAAAGCAAGGGCCCTTATTTGCTTTCAATCTCATAAAAGCTTTAATCTCAGGATATATATATGTAGATCAAAAACTGCTCCGTTGAATCTTTCACATGGGAAGAAGAAAAAAAGACATACAGGCAAAAATTAGGCCATCCCAACAAGATGTAATTTTCTATTTCCAGACGCATTTGGCAATGTTATTATTCAACAATCTCGTTCACAAATGACGATCATAGAAACCTTGTTATCGCTTTATTCCCCGCTATGAGAGGGTTAAGAAAAAGAAACAGAGGAAGAAATCTGGATATGAAAAGCGGAGAAAGATCCCCAGAATAGAAAAGTAATGATTATCGCAGTACGATGAGAGAAACAGATTGTGAAGCGGGCACACGGCTCATGTACGTGCAAATATGGGTTCAGAGCATGGCAAAACAAACAAACAAACAAACAAACAAAAAAACGAACAAAAAAGATGCATGCCGATAGCTGTGGATATCTCAAATGTAGAAACATATTATTGATCAGCTTTCAAATTTCCTGTGTTGAATATTATGAGTGTAATGGGTGCAAATGTATATATATATATATATATATATATAAAGAAAGAGACAGAGAGAGAGAGAAAGAGAGAGAGAGAGAGAGAGGGAGAGAGATAAAGAAAGTTGGAGAAAGTTTATGGTCTCAGTTTGAGAGAAACTCCTATAACAACGGTACAAGCGAAAGGGGAGATCACAGACTAGATCAGGCATGTCGAAAGTCCGGCCCTTGTATCATTCTCCGCGGCTTCGTCACATATTCAAAATCAATTCCAGACATGGAGTGCTATCCTTGACATTCCAGGAGTGACCTCTGTCCTCTCTCTCTCTCTCTCTTTCTCTCTCTCTCTCTCTCTGTCCTTGCTCCTGTCTTCTGTCCCGCTTTCTTTCCTCTCTTCTTCTTGACGTGTAAACGTATCTTACCGT
>JBCAUA010004254.1:2988-13450 GCA_038406235.1 Peronia verruculata | reverse complement strand
AGATAGATAGATAGATAGATAGATAGATAGATAGATAGATAGATAGATAGATAGATAGATAGATAGATATGTGTGAATGTGTGACAATGGTGTGAGATGAGGTTATAAATTGATTTCAGAACTTGTTTCTATTGACGTCTAAAGCCATGAGATTTCTATTGTGTACATCTAGGACCTTGAATTACATTCCTTCTCCTTCGATACTCCCTGCCCCCTCCCCTTTCACCCCCCCCCCCTTCCCTTTTCATGCATGATTCTTGATGTGACGAATAAGCAGTTAGGGAACACTGTGTCAACAGGCTGCACCTTTATTTAAAAAAAAAAAAAAGTAACAACAGAACCGCAGAAATACTGATGCTTTCAGAGTGATATTCAGTTTTATTCAGGTTATGATATTCTAGGCTCAGTGCTAAGACAAGACAGATACTTTGTTATAGTCTTATGAGTTACATGAGTTTGGAAAGGAAATCACTTGTAGCAAAAACGAGGCTTTTATCATAAAGGTAGCCTTGGACACATCAGTCTGTTGTTGTTGTTGTTGTGTTGGAGTTTTAATGACACATTGGCACTATTACGGCTATATTGTGTCAAGCACGGTAAGAAAATTAATGTTTACACGTCAAAAAGAAGAGAGGAAAGAAAGTGGGACAGAAGACAGTGAGAAAAGGAGAGAGAGAGAGAGAGAGAGAAGAGATGTCTCCCCTGAAATGTCGAGGATGGCACTCCATGGGAAACATCCCACAGATGGCGGGCTTACACCGCCTGTAGGTAGGAGCAGAGAACCTGCTTAAAACTCCGGGTCCCCCCGGGGGAGGAGCGGGGGGTTGGCTTGGACATATCTAAGGTTAGAGAAATTAGATGAGCAATAGATATTTACACAAGCAACGGCAAGAGTTTAAAAGGCAAAACATAGCAACAGTTACAGGAAGTTAATGCTCCACTTGTGAAGTTATCCTGAGGCCATTTATTTACTCTGATTTCGCCCTCCACCGAAGACACGCCAATCACAGTATATCCAGTGCGATTACATGATCGGCCTAATATCTCTCTCTCTCTAGATCTTGCACTCCATAGTTCGTGATTTATCTGAGAATGATTGAGTCACGGCCACTTCAGTTCTTCCTATCTCGGAATGATTAAGTCACCTCACTTCAACCTTTTACAGCTTTTCGGCTTTGGACTTAGAAATCTTTGTGGCTTGAAACTAGACTGGCTGAATCAGGATTATGTAACAAAAACAAAAATGTTTCTTAAACCTGTGTCAATATCTGCCAGTCTTTCTCTCTATTTGTATGTCTGTTTGTCAATATTTTTCTCTGTCTGTTTATTTCCTCCTTTAAAATTATGTTTGTCTGTCTATCTTCTTTCTCCACATCTTTGACTGTTTTCTTGACTCATTTTGTCTGAGCAGATAAACTTTTTTTTTATTCACTTCAGACTGTATTTTCTGCTGGTCCTGAGGTGACAAGTACTGGCCTACGTGCAAAGTTTGATTAGTTCTTCTTTCTTATTCCCACACGGCTTTATGACTAAATCTACCAAAGTTTGATGAAGGACAGCCTGTTGCATAAACAGTGCTGTGACTATATTGATCTCATTTTCTTCGCCTGCTTGCTTTCTGCATCGACTGATTTTGTAATTAAGTAAGATTAGAGAAAACATCCATATCATTCACATGATAGTCATCCAATAATAGTAAAAATTGGCTTGATGTTACAGCTGTGTTTCTGTTGTATATGACCCGCTTTATTTATTTATTTATTTATTTATTTATTTATTTATTATTTATTTATTTATTTATTTATGTTCAGTGATCACGAAAACTGATGTGAAACACAACACATTATTTAGATCGAAACTGATACATTTTTGACACATTGTTTATTACAGATACAGGAGTTTCTGTTCGTCATACACGAATCACGCAGCATTAGAATATAAAAAATGCTGAAATTATATTGTCTCATCTATAGTTATTGCCAATTCAATTTTGGAATGATGAATATTGTTCATAAACAGATGATAATAATCATAATATTTTGACAGGTCCGGATGATTGACTACATGTATTTCGTTTCACTGATTTTTGAAAGTTTTTTAGATTCTCATAATTAAAATGGCGCAACTGGCAATCTGTCTGACGCAATATAGCTCTTTCTACTTTTGGTGAATTGTTTTGTGGGATGTTTGCTCCCATTTTAAAGTTGGCTTGCCTTACCCGACAATGTGTCAGATGAAAGCAAGGTAAACTGTTTGCCTCAACAACAAATAAGTTAAATGTATATATAAACAGCTCCGAGTTTTTGTAGATCAAGCAATGCAGGGGGTGTCCTTGACTGACAATCAGTGTGCAAGATAAACCTGAGTCTACTTTTCTTTGTAATCTGACTTGGCACCGAATTAAAGTAAGATAGCAATAATGGACATAGTATCTCTATTATCTGAGACTTACTGGCTCACTAGTTTATTAGTATGTCTGTGTAATACTTTATTTATTTATTTATTTATTTACTGTTTTCTCATTTACTTCTTTACTTATCTATATATCTATTTATTTATTTACTTACCTATTTAGTTATTGTTTTCTCATTTGTTTATTAAGTTATTTACATACCTACTATTTCCTAATTAATTAATTTATTTATTTATTTACACTTTTAATTTTTCCATGATACTCTTGTTATTAGTAGCATTATTTAGCGTTTGTCATCCACACCATTTCTTCTGTTCAGTTGTTGAGAGTTTTGTTTGTTTGTTTGTGTTGGTACAAATCCAGCCCTTTTGATTTGTGGCATTTTAATGTGATAGTTTCAACTTTTGTGACCATGTTTGTCTTGACTCTTTAGATACTTATCAGCCGAGTCTCGACCGCTACCATCTCTGTGCATTCTCAGTCCGTGCCAGGGTCTCTTCCTCTCAAACCAATCCATATCTGCCACAATTAAAACGTTGACATTAATCGTTGAATCTACAGGGGGTCGACCCAAGCCGAGAGGAGGATCTCCTATTGTTCCTCCCCTCCCTCGGCCCCCCCTCCCCCCAGTCCTCTTTCCCCTGTTTCACCTTGATTTACATTATTTAGTCCCTGTCGATTCCTCCATGTTGTTTGGGTTGTGAGTCTGTTTAGAAGACATAATGTAAACAAACAGGGATAACAATTAAACGTAGGCAAACTGGTTTGGAACGGTTAAAGGCGGCGACATGTTCGAGCATTTGAGTCATGCATGTAGGCGTGAGTCTGAATCGCAAAAAAAAAAAAAAAACCAGTGACTGTTCCTGTGTAGATGATGTGCTCATTAAGTGCATGTATTTGTATCCTTGCAGGAGAGGGAGAGGTGGATGAACAACTCAGAGATACGGCCATGAGTCTGATGTGAAATCAAAAGATCTGAATCTCAAGTTAATATATTGGAATCACGGGCAGTCTCCTTCAAGTATTGTCCTGATGTCTTGAACGAATTTGTTGATGGATTGAGACAACAATGTATTGAACACCTGAGCCTCAGCATGGTTTTTCAGGGATCCATTCCGTGATGTCTATGGCCCACTTCTCTTCCTCTGCCGTGACCAGAGCCTTCCCAGTTTTATTTATTTATTTATTTATTTATTTATTTATTAGTACTCTTTTGAGAAATCATCATAGCCTGTCGTTTAAATGATAGGTTATTCCTTCTCGTTTTTCTCGTCTTGACTTTGTCAGGAGATCTAAGGGAGAATCTATAATTAGAAGGGTATTTTTACAGGCAAAGGATTTAGATAGATCAGTTCTGTCTCTTGGTATGGTAGCAGTCACAAAAGTCAGACAGTAGCAGAGCTACTTAAATCATAATCTGCCACAAGCTTCTGATCTCGGTTTGAGCACTCAGTCTGGATGTTGTTCATAACAGACGCACATCATTGTAGAGATGAACGCATTTGTTTAAATTATTTCTGGTCCGTTTACTATACAATACACAGATCAGGTGTACACTGACATTAAGCCTGAAAGATATTGCGATAGCTACGTTTGGGAATAACGTTAAGTAATGAAAATGAAATCACCAAACAGGACGGTTCTGAGCTGATAGCACAAGAGAAAAACAAACGTCATCGACTTAAAAAAAAATCACCTGACCTAGAGAAGTATAACCGAAAAAGCACAAGTGGAAATGTTCATAAATTCCAGTGGACAGAACTTATGGCAGCATGGTTTTCTTGCAATAATGATTTACATTCCATGTAGCCTATGTATCTCCCGTCACTAGAACTGAACCGAATGGCATCAATTTTCATCGGTCAAAGTAACACTTTCTAATTGGTACTACTTAGTAGTACCTTACTCAAACTGACCACATGCTGATTATTTTCTGAGCAACTATCCGCATTATCATTGACACGACCAACCAGCATCTCTTCATGTTATTCTCTGTTGGATTTACCAACTAGATGGACCTTCGCCGTGTTCTGTCACGCAGGAGTCTTGTTGTCCATATAAATAATTAATGTAGCTCATGTAATTTTGTTCCTTGCATGGCTTCGGCTGGTGAGAACATCTGAAGTAATGAGCTCACGCACAGTTTCGATGTGCTCACATGTGCATGAAGCCTTAACAGTAACTACTAGGTGGAGACATGAAGTTATAATTTGTGAGCTGTCAAACTTTGGTTAACTCAGATTCGTTATATTCGTATTAGTAAAGAACATTAAAAACTCGCTCACTAGTCACTGGTATGACAAATCCGTGGGGGAAAAAAAGTGCAGTCCAGCAGTTTAGATAAATGACTGAAATAATAAAAATAATAATCATGATCACACTCATACTGATAATCATGAAAGAAGAAGAAGTTATTCAGAATTCCATTACTGCATTGATAAGAGGGGACGCAGTGGCTCTGTGATATGGCGTCTGCTCACGGAGAAAACAGGCCAGGATCGATTCGCGGGTACTGCATCGGGGGATGGAAGGACATGAAGATCGAAAACCCACATTTTCTCAGTGACTCAACGGTCCCCCGGCTACCTGTGGGTAGGGAAGCCCGACGTCTAGCCTTCTCGGATAACGGCGAATATATTACGGAGATCCCGTGTGTACGTTACGCACGTTAAAGAACCCTTGGCAGTTCAAAATCGATGGGAGAGTAGGCTGAGTGCCGCTGTTCGGCAAACTTTCCAAATTCCAAATTTCTACCCACAAAATTCCTCAGCAAAAATTGGCAACTTCTAAAAGCCGAGATAATCCTGCTTTCTTAGGATTGAAAGGCTTAAGAAAAACAAACGGCAATGCATTGATAAAAAAACTAGCTTTTAATTAGGTCAGTATCACGTCTCCAATTGTTTCCACATAACCTTTGATTTGAGTAGCATATTAATGAACAATCAAGGGCATTATAAGTTACCTACTATATGTAACATACGGCACGTTGTCTTAAGAAACTTTATGGTCTTTAATTTAGTTAATGTATGTATGAACATACAGGAACATTAATTAGTCCAGTCTTTCTGGTAATAACAGACAATTAAATGACGTCATGCCTTGCTATATTGGCTGCGCGTGTTGGTACTGACTAGCTACATATTAATATTAACCAGAACTGCATTATGGCTCTTCATTATGAATGCTGTGATAGCAAAAACATAAGAAAATAGAAATACAAAAACTGGAAAGTTACACTTGCCCTAGTGCATAAACAGTGAAAGACCCTATCTAAACACAGATTTCGCTTATAATATAGCAGGGGTCTAGTCCTCTCAGTGATGGATGAACACCAAGACAGGGGGATCAAGATGATGCATCTAGGGTTCTCAGAAATTGCAATGAAGAGATCTGGTATATAACTGTTTGGACAAATTTGTTTCTTCAGACCTCAGCACATTACATACTAAACTACAGAGATACTCTAAGTGATAAGCATAGAAACCTTTTGAAATTTTCTTAAATTTGTTACTGTAACTTTTGTTTACACTAAACCATTAAATCTTTTTGGCAGTTGTAATTGGTGAGTGATTTCTACACTTGGCAAACTTCATCCATATTAAAACAACAAAGGCAATGGAATAAATCCATGCTTGTCAGTGGAAGTTTCTTTTCCTTTCGTTTTGTATTTTTTCTTCTCTCTCTCCCTCTCTCTCTCTCTCTCTCTCTCTCTTTAACTAACAAAATCAGCGACAAAAGTATAGTGGCCTGTATTCAGCCTATCACAAAAATACGCAAATATATACATAATCTAAAAAGACCTACACCAACTTTTTCTAACCTCTTCCCCCTCACTCCCCCCTTCCCCCTTAATCCCATGTAATCTGGATTTTTGTTTGTTTGTTCTCACATAGGCAAAGGCTAACTTCTACAGATTATAATACAATAAGGCAACAAGGATGATTTTACAGTTCGGCCATTATTTTCGCTTAGCTCCCCAGGGCGTAGAAAGGAAGTACAAGATCATACTGACACTACCAATCTTCGCCGAAGCCAGGCAAGCCCCCCTCCACCCCCCACCCCCCACCCCTTCCCAAGCCCTCATGGGGACTGAGACTAAAAGGCCTAACAGAACTTTGACTAACCAAAGATAATAAACCATAAGTTATGTATTTAGTTCTATATTCGTCTCTCAACCTCCTGATGGAGGTTATCTCGATGATTCTATCAAACCTTTTTTCAAAGGAAATTCACAGAAGCGACTATTCAAGACTCAAGCCTCTGTTTTTATTGTTAGACTCACTCCCTAATTTCACCCCCCCCCCCTCCGCTGTTTTTCCCCCTCCCACAGCTAATTTACTTTTTACTTCGTTCCCGACTGCAACCTCATTTAGCCGTTTCCCTACTCAGGGCATTTTAATCATGGATAAGCAGCAATCCATGATATATACATTCCTATGACATTAATTATCAGCCCAAGTCCAGCCTGACATTTCAAGGTTGTTAGCACCCGTTCATCAGAGAGAGAGAGAGAGAGAGAGAGAAAGAGAGAGAGAGAGAGAGAGAAAGAGAGAGAGAGAGAGATAGAGGGCGGTGGTCGAGCCGGGTTTACCTTGGACGTCATAATTCGTTACCGGGTCAGGTGTGAGCCTTTCGAGCATGCATAAATACTCATCAATTAACCGGCAACAGGGACCCACCCATCGTTAATTAAAGCCACAGTGCTTAGAGGGTAGCTCTAGTAAGAGGTACCCTGGTCTGCAAACTAAAATGAGTGGTAAACTAGTCTGTCTGTATGTGCTGAGTGGGTGGTAAATGTCCTTGTATTTATCGCTGAGAATTTGCAGTTTGATTACGGATTCATTCGATCTTTGTAAACTGAATAAGTCAGCCAGCCAGCCAGCCATTCATTCATCCGTCAATACACCTATCCAACTATCCATTTATCCATCTATCTATCCATCCACCCGCTCGTCCATCCATCCATCCATCCATCCATCCATCCACCCACTCATCCACCCATCCATCCATCCATAAATACACCCGTCCATCCTTCCACTCATCCATCTATTCGTCCATCCATCCATCCGTCCATCCATCCATCCATCCATCTATCCAGCCAGCCAGCCAGCCAGACAGACAGACAGACAGACTGACAGACAGACAACCAGCAAGCCAGCCATCCAACAACATTATTGAATATTTGTTACTTTTATGATCTAGTCTTGGTCTATCAAACAGCTTTCTAGTGCTTTATGGCATAATCAGTCTACCCTTATGAATGCATTTAATAAAATAGAGTGATAGAAGGGAACTGGGCAATGTAAGCCTCCTTAACCTTTGACTCTAACTCATTGTTTCGGCCTACGTCTCTACTACACATTCTAAACGATCACTTTTTTCTTAGTCCCGCCCCCCTCCCCCCTCTTCTTCCAACATCCCCAATTTTCCACCGCTGCCCAACCTAAACCCATGATGATTGGATACATTTAATGAATGCAGCGGGATATCACACCTTCACCACAGGGTGTCTCCCCTGACTTACTGCCGGTGTCATTTACGCTCCATTAATCTTACTTCCAGCGTAAACAGGAAATGGCAGGTTTGGCAGTGCCGGGAAAACCTATGAGGACAAAACACTTTGGAGAATCAAAACTGGAGAAGAGAAAACTATGTTACTGATAATATATATATATATATATATATATATATATATCCCCCCCCCCTCTTTTTCCCCTCCCTTCCTTCTCCATTCACTCCCGTTGCTAATATGTCAGTCTGCAGACTCAGATCGAGTTGCTCATTCTGTGAGTTCTGCATTGCTATTGTTGTTAATCTTCCTACTATGCTGAGTGTTTAACGTGTTAGTTTCAAATTTTGAGTGGCTGTTCGATGTTATATTTCCTGACAGATGTCGAGGTCGTAAATGTTTACATTTATGTTTAGGACAGTGTGTACCCTTCACTTAGACCCGATCTTCAATAATCACATGACACAATAGTGTTATGTTATTTTTTGACCACGGTTGTGGACAGCTGAGATAACCAACACTACAGGAGGTTGAAAAGCTTATAAAAACCATAACCATAACCCTTCACTTTTCAGAGAAGAACGTGTGGGTAGGCAATTTTTGTAGGGAGTTCATTAAAAAAAATAATTTTTTTTAAAAGTAGGTATTCATTTTTAGTGTGGCCTAGATTTGTGGTGGGTTTTAATTTATCAGCAATAGTAAGGGTAGATTTTATTTGTGTCTTTGTTTACTTAATTGTTTGTTATTTGTTTTGTTTCTTTGGGTGTTTGTGTTCTAGTTTTACGGGGTGTGACCAGAACAGGGATCAGAGGGCATAACTATTAATATTTATATGGTTGTTATTTTTATTATTATAATTTTATCTGATCGAAGCGCCAGGCTGGCTTGAAAATTTAGTGAAATGCCATACTTTCTTTAGTAATTAACTTTTCAGCTATCCTGATTGTTATTTGCTTTTTTTTTTTTTTTGATTGCACATACACATAGTTAGTCACCGGTTGAAACCCATATTTTAAATTTTAAAACATTTGCAGAAAACGAGTATGGCTATTCTGAAGATGAGATGAAGATGATGATCAGGAGAGAGAGAGAGAGTAAGAGAGAGGGAGAGAGAGAGAGAGAAAAGAGGAAACGATGAACTGCCAGTAGAAATTATCAAAACTTGAGAAGACTGCTGTCTTGAGGTCTACCCAAAGGAAGTTTGATCATCCATGAGAAAAACTTAACATGACTTTCAAGGTCGCTTACTTAAACAACAGAACGAAAGTGTAGCGATGCTGATGGTGAAATGGTCAAACTGTCAAAGAGTGATTGTTGTTACGCGCTGTGATTCCTTTTTATCGATGCAATAAATATTAAAACTTCCACTTGCTCGTTAGGTGATGTCACGTTTTTATGATGTGTTGGATTGCACTGCTGGGGGCGCTACTGCTGGTATGTTGTTGATATGTCTGTTACGGTTTTGTGTGGTTACAGTACTCGTAGGTTTACAAGGATGATTTCTATACTGCTACATAGTTAATGTACAGATCTGTGTTTCTATACTTAATGTAGCGTTTGGGTCTAAGAATTGTATGCATACCTACGTTTGATTACAGCTCGCATGCAGGTGAACATGGGTGTGTGTTCGTGTGCTAAAGTGTGTGTATGTGTGTGTGAGAGAGATCGAGAGAGAGAGAGAGAGAGAGAGAGAGGTGACAAGATCGATTTATGAATGAATGTGTTTGTCTGTATATCGGATTGTGTACATCTTAGTGTTTGTCATATTATTTGTTCAAATTTGCCTATGAGTTTGTGAACATGGAAGGAAGCCAAACTCCGTTTACTCCTCATGCTCGTTAGCCCGTGATTGGCTTAACAGCAGATTACAGGACAGCTGCGCTCTGAACTATTATTATGTCTTAAACCAAGCAAACTCAAAACTAACATTCTTTGAATATAATACTATAACACCCAATGTGTTCTCTATTGTAGATTTTGCAATATCAGAATGACTACTGCAAGGACAAATTAATGTCTTTTACTTCAGTATGGATCTGCTTTGCAGATCCTCAAATCATTGAAAGCCAAGCAGACGTATCTAGCCAATGCCTCAGAGACAGTGACATGAATAATCCGGCAAATGTCCTGTTTCTGAGAGATAGTTACATGTCACTCTGTAAGATTCACATACATGCACATGAAAAACAGACACACGCATTTTCGGAGAAAGAGGAGGGGGGGGGGGGGGTGGTGAACTGGAATACTTACAGCAAATTGCATTTTTTTTTTTTTTTCACTCATCCTGCTCACGTAGATTGCACACACGCATTCAGTCATGCCCACGTTCCATGATCCAACCCAGAATATTGATTCTTGGACGTAACAGGCGAAAAGAAGTCAACAGAAGCAGTCACAATAACATTAAAAACACCAAACAACACAAGCTGAACAGTAGCCTACAAAACATATAGCCTGCTCGTATCACTACTATCATAGCAGACCAATAACAACGCTCACACCAATGAATGTCCCCCCACCCACCCCAAGGATCTCCGCCC
>JBCAUA010004243.1:0-13450 GCA_038406235.1 Peronia verruculata | reverse complement strand
ATCTATCTATCTATCTATCTAATCTATCTATCTATCTATCTATCTATCTATCTATCTATCTATCTATCTATCTATCTTAAAACCAAGATTCCTGGCAGCAGTAAGTGTAGACATGACCACCACCAACATCTCTTATAGTGTCCCGGCGTCAAGAAGCCCTCTGTACCACATAAAATGTTGGGTGTCTGTCTACACTGACTAACGCACTGTAACCCTCTCACAACGGCTACCTGCACTTAGGACAGGCCAACTTTACAGACCTGTCGTAAACAGAGCAGTAAATACCACATAGGACAGGATAGGAGAAAGTGTAGGGGGCGGGGCGGAGGGGGGGGGGGTGCTGGATCCGATTTGAGTGTAACATTGACAGATCCAATCACAACGGACATAGGTTGAGAAACCGGACATGGGAATCCCTAAACCCTCCTACCCCCTCCCTGTCCCATGATCCTGTATTTAGTGAAAAGACGAAAAGACGTCATAAAGCCAAACCAATCGCTGATTGGATGGATTGGACATAACACGTGACAAAGGGAGATAATATGCCGAAGGCAAGAAAACAGTGAGATTTGACAGGACATCTACCAGGATGTTGGCGTATGTAGTATGTGTAGTTGTTTGTTTGTTTGTGTCAAACACGGCAAGATAGGTTTACATGTCAAGAAGAAGAGAGGAAAAGAGACAGAAGACAGAAGCAAGGAGAGAGAGAAGAGATGTCACACCTGGAATGTCGAGTTTGGCACTCCATTGGAGATATCCTACCGATGGCCGGTGTGCACTGCCTGCAGGTGGGAGCAGAGAACCTACCTATTTACCCCGGGCCTCCAGGGGAGGGGGGGCAGGGAGGGAAAGGAGATACAGTCACAAAGATGAAGACATAAACAATAAGACAGACTGACACATAGACAGACACAGACTGGCAGAGGAAAAGACAGACAGACAGAAAGATAGAGAAACTAAGACCAAGGGACAGACTGTTTATGAGATAGGCAGCAGCACATCTGACAGTGACAGTGACAGCATATCTGACAGTGACAGTGACATCACATCTGACAGTGACAGTGACAGCACATCTGACAGTGACAGTGACAGCACATCTGACAGTGACAGCACATCTGACAGTGACAGTGACAGCACATCTGACAGTGACAGTGACAGTTCGGACGGACAACAACAATCAATATAGACACTGACAATAACACACATGGTTGGAAATTAGGAAAAAAGACATGTAGTATGAAATCCACCAGCTCCATGGATGCACGAGCGTCCGCCTTGCAGGTTTATGTCACGATCTACTGTCCGGCACAAGTCGTGAATTCCAAAACTGACCTCTGGAAAGGTCATAAAGGTGGACAGCCCAAGAGCAGTGCCACCCTTGCAGGCGGGGAGGGGTGAAGAAGAGGTACAGTCCAGAGTGAATTCTCTCAATGAGATCTGGTCCACGACAAGATCTTACAAGTCAACACCATCACTTAGCGTCAACTGAGGTTTGCTGAGAAATTGTTCGGCTTATGTGTAGGGTCAGGAGTGGTTAGAACATCGGGAGGAAACTGGTGGTGTGAGGAGGTGTCGCTGCCTGTGTGTGCAGGGATCTGTGATCTCGTAAAGCTGCGAATTGCTCAGGGAGGCAGGCTGGTATGGATGTGTCGTGGTCAGTAGTCGCAGAACTTTGACTCCATGTGAAGATGAATAAATTCCGCAGCATATCCAGTGCTTCCACAAGAGAATTTTCTTCATTTCTTATGTTCTATTTTTGCTGTCTACTGAGATGTTCTGTTCTGTTCTGTTCTGTTCTGCTCCCAGTGGCATGTAGTGTGATCTATTACTTGTTGTTGTTGTTGTTAAGGTTCTTCTTGTGTCTTTC
This sequence comes from Peronia verruculata, assembly GCA_038406235.1. Classification (NCBI taxonomy): domain Eukaryota; kingdom Metazoa; phylum Mollusca; class Gastropoda; order Systellommatophora; family Onchidiidae; genus Peronia; species Peronia verruculata. The sequence goes on along the minus strand of JBCAUA010004243.1, from coordinate 11,583 downwards.
TAAGCATTTCCTTTCCCTCTCTCAGCTTCTTCCTTGAGCAAAGAGGAAAATGTAGTCATGTAAACAGGGAGGAAAAAGAGAGAGAGAGAGAAGGAGAAAATAAATGAATAGAAGAGAGAAACACAGAAAGACAGCTGAACAGAGTAACAGAAAATAGCGTAGAATGACAAAGACAGACAAGAAAGGAAGAATGGTAGAAAGAAAGATCAGAAAAAGAATGAGAATCGCAACAACTCAGTGGGTTTTTGCCTTCCAGCTGTCCACAGTCCAGTGCCGCCCCTGTACAAGGCTCCCACTCCGCCCTTGTCATAGGTTCCTAGTGCCGCACCTGCCCCAGGTTTATGGACTCCCAGAAGTAAGTGTGTCCACTCCAGGCTCAGGTGTCCACTCTGTCAGAGCCGTGGGTTAGTCACGTGATACGGGTATATCTAGCCAGAGTATCAGTCAGTTTGTTCCACCTTCCATCAGGCCTGACCACCTTCACCTCTGTGACCAGGAGATGAGCTCAGCTCCATAGACAAACTGGCACGACTTTACCACCGTCTGACCTCTAACTAAGGAAGGTGCTCGGAAATCTCATTCATTGACCTTGTAATTATATTTTATTTGTTTGATTTAAATCCAGTGTTCTCGTTCTGTCGACTTTTGTAAAGTGCTGAGGACTGGCCTAGGACAGGAAGAGTGATGTTTGAAATGAGAACTTTTCTATTGGCTGCTCATAGTGTGAGAGAAAAGCGCTCGTTCACAGCTCCACATTTTCAGGGATTATTTCCTTATTTCTAGTTAGTGGAAAAGTAATAATAATAATAATAATAATAATAATAATAATAAAGCAACATTGAATGAATACAGAAGACTAAAGCAAAGGATACTCTCTGTAACTAGGTCGTGGTGACCCGACATACCGACACCGTTTGGCGTGCCGAGAACACCAGTGAAATATAGCCTATTATTTGACAATGTAGGCAGTTTGACAGAGCAGATAAAGGGAAAGCTTCTCAAAGGATTATTCATTTCCTTGCTATGACACGCGTCATGTCTGTGTCGTTGAAATTTTGATATCCTTATTCTCCGACACCTCGGCCATGTTTGTCGTACAAACAGCTGGAGCACGGACATCATTCAAGGGGATTAGGTCACAAATCTGCGTCAAGTGTCATAGAAACCTACCCCTCAAAAGGCCTCTGTTTATGCTCTGCTTGAGTCACTGACGCGTTCAGCAGCTTTAGGTAAGTCCTGAGGTCTAAGATGTGGCTGGTACCAATGAACACGTCAGTGAACATCTTTGTTTGTGTGTAGGAGCGGCCGGCTATCAGAGCTGTGTGTGTGGGTGCTAGACATGGCCCAGCACACTCACACAATGCTCACCGCCTGATATCTTCACCTGGGCAGCTTACCTTACCAGCTTATATGGGTCATTTGCACCCCTGAGACCCTCAGATCAGACTTAAGACCTCACAGAGCTGGGTGTGTAATGTTCTAGAATTCAAGAAATCAATTTCTGTGCTCTTTTCGTGTGTATTTCAAGCACCTCTCACCCTGGGTGTAAGTGTAACAAGTTTGAAAACCGCCACTTTGTTCAAGAACAGACACTGTGCTGTCCCCTGTACAAGCCTGCTATGTTAGAAGTCCCCAAATGGGCACATGGCCATCTTTCTGACAGGGTCACACAAGTTCTGCCCTAGTCAGCCGCCAAAAAAACTTTCTCAATTGTGGGCAGATGTCAAGATGTGCATTGATAAACCAAATGTTCTCAAGTTCATACATCCTGACCCTGTGGATGTCGGTATGTAGGTCATACATTGTCATCCATTTCCTAAGCACCACACAGCAACAGTCAGTCCTAGTTCCAAGTGGGATTTAAAAAAAGAAAAATCCTTCATCAATACATCTGCATCTAAAGTTTGACTTGTGCATGTCAAGGTTGACCAAGCTGTTGACAGACAAAGAACTTGTCATCTACCAACCTACCAGCCAAATGTCAACAGATCTGGGATGACATAAACTCTGGCAGCTGTGGAAAAAGTTGACATTTCCAATCCCAGCAAACTCTGAACCAGAACCAATCATAACAGGCTGATCATCCGAAAATGGAACTTCGTTTTGAACACCGGGCCAGTTGTTGTCTGATAAAAAAACTACAGTTATTAATTTCAGAATGAGTTCGTTGTGGACACATTTTTTTTTCATCGACGCTTCTAGTGGACATGTAGGTAGGATAAAAATAGAAGGGTTCTGGAATTGTCTGCCTTAAAAATGGATTATTTCTTCGTCTTTACAATCTCATGTCAAGATCTCAGCAATCGATTCAAGCCGTGAGAGTTTCAGTAGACGGTCAATGTTATAAACTTATCACTTCAAAGTGAAGATTTTTTCTAGTTGGACTAAGAGATCAGATGATCATCAGGAATGTACAGGATATAGTCACAGTTTCACAGCGGATAACAAGATCAAAGTTCTCAGTGGATATGTTTGGATACCTGGACATTTCTCAGTGGATAATATGTTTGGAGACTGGGAGATCTGGCAAAGGCTGAGAGAGAAGAGCGGATGTACTCAAGGGAGACAAGCAGCTGTGAGTAGTAGAACATTCTCATAGATTTGATCATATCAGCTTTGGTATCAGAGCTGGACAATTACGGCATTTCAATACAGCAAGGTCTTCTTCTTCTCTCTCTCTCTCTCTCTCTCTCTCTCTCTCTCACACACACACACACACACACACACACACACACACACACACACACACACACACACACAGAGCCGTTACTAAACCTTTGTTTTGCGGAGGTTGAAGAAAGAAAGGAGAAAGGAAAAAGAGTGTTTATCTTTTCGTTTAAAAGGAGAAAATCATCAGAATTGTGCAGCTCGTTCTCGAGAGACACACACTCAAATTTTAGTTGAACAGCGCTCTGAAGATCAAAGAGTGTCAAAGGCTGGTTGTTGTCTACAAAATTAATTTTTGATTTTTCAGGTCGACTCTTCTCTTTAGTAGCTGCTACAGAGAGCTGTGTGACGTTAGCCACAACTTTCATCTTCAACGGCTGGTACCCCAAGACGTTGTCTACCTTTGATGGTACATGCTTTGAGTTCGCGGCCGGCATGTGCGGGCTAGCGCTTCTCTTAACCATGTGAGTTTCCACGGTGCATTTTACTGCTTTTCTGCCGCTCCGTTTTTCATTACATGTATAGCTTTTTCTTCTTTACCTGTCTTTTTTTAAAAACACATTCGCTTCTTTCTTTCTTTCTTTCTTTCTTTCTTTCTTTCTTTCTTTCTTTCTTTCTTCTTTCTTTTTTTCTTTCTTTTCTTTCTTTCTTTCTTTCTTTCTTTCTTTTCGTTCTTTTTTTCTTCCTTTTCGTTCTTTCTTTCTTTCTTCTTTTTTTTTCTTTCTCTGTCTGTCTGTCTGCCTTTTTCTCTTTTCTTCCTCTCTGGCTGTCTTTCTTTCTTCTTTTTTTTTCTCTGTCTGTCTGTCTGCCTGTCTTTTTCTTTTTTCTTCCTCTCTGGCTTTCTTTCCTCTTTTTTCTCTGTCTTGTTTTTCCTTTTCTGTCTGTCTGTCTTTTTTTCTTTTTACTGTCTCTTTTTCCTTCTTTCTTTCTTTTTTCTTATTTTCTCTTGCTCTCTTTTTGCCTTTTTTGTCCATCTTTTTGTCTATTTTTCTTTTTTATCTAACTTTTTTTTGCTATCTTCTTCTCTCTCCTTCTTTCTCTTATCGCTGTCTTTCTTTCTTTTTCTCTGTCTATGTTTTGATTTCTCTTATTGTTTCTTTCATATGTATCTAAAAATAAAAGTGGGGGGGGGGGGGGTAAATTGAAGGATGGGGAGATCTTTTTGCTTTTGTCTTTGTTTTTTAGCTCCTCCTCTCGCATCTTTTTTTAAACTATTAAGTTATCTGAGGATTAATTAGTTAATTAATCTTATGTAGAGCACTTCGTGCAAAAAGAAAAAACAAAAGAAAAAAGAACAAACAAACAAAAAAAAAAGTATAGACTTAATAATGGTGTAACTTTTGCTACATTTAAGCCTTACATTATTTTCATAACCCATATTTTCGTGGCTTTGGCTTACATTACAGATGCCTACATGTCATGATGAGATCAAATGAGGGCATATATGACATGGAGAAAACCGTGTCTGCCACGCCAACGTCACGTCTGGCAGATTCAATGAAAGAGGAGAAACAGAGCGAGAATTATAAGACGATAAATGATGGCAGTCACGCGAAGAGTGCAGTACACTAACTCCCCCTATGAAACACGACTGCTAGTGGTGCAGAAGTATCAATCGGAGAGGGTGACGTCATTCAGTAGTGTCCCTTTAAAAAAAGTCGCCATACTTACTTGAAACGGCCCTTCCGTGACGAAAAAAAAAAGTTTTTTGCATTATAAGGCACTGCCATGTAAAATAATTTTTTGACCTAAATTTCATACTATATATATATATGTATGTGTATATATATATGTATGTGTATATATATATATTGCATGACATTCGACGTCTAACATGAAGCCTAAAGAAAACAGCGGGAGGAGAACAAGAGAGAGAGAGAGAGAGGAGGGGGGGGGGGGGAATATAGAGAGAAACAAGCGAAAAAAGCATAGACAGTAAGAAAGAAAAAAAAAAGGCAGTGATTCTATAGTGTGGGAGAAGAGCAGAAGAGAGAAAGAAAAAGATAAAAGAGAGACAGAAAGTGAGAGAAAAAAAACATAAAGAAATAAAGAGAATGAAGGTACATGAGGAAAACACGAGGCAGACGAATGAATAATTGAAGAATGAATTAATAAATGAATTAATGAATGAATGACAGTGAAAATGGAAAGCGAAAGAAAGAGGGCATATGAAAATGCTCAGACTACTTGTTTTGTCATTTATAGCCGTTTTTCAGAGTTGATATACCGTACTTTAGTTTCTTCGAAAGATATTTTTTAGACAAAGTACTTAACAAAGAGAACGTGAATTGTAGTACTGTTATATTGTACTTTTTGCCTTGGCTAATGTGAGTTAGCTCTCATAAAGAGCCAAGCTGGAGGGTTGAGATGGGCTGTGAATGGAATCACTAATGTACGGGTAAAGATGGAAATTTAATGGGTAAGATGGGGCCGACGTTGGCACAGAATATGGATTAACCACGTTTATCCATCCCTTGATCCTTGCTTATCCATTCATACATCTATCCAATCACCCAGCCAACCAATCATCCATCCACGCATCCATGCATCCATCCATCCATCCTCCATGCATCCATCCATGCATCCATCCATCCATCCATCCATTCATCCATCCATCCATCCATCCATCCATCCATCCATCCATCCATCCATTCATCTCTCCAGATCCACCAACGTCTTTTATACCAGCAACGTTTGCTGACGTCCTGCTATCTTCTCTCGCTTGTCTCTTCTTGTTTAGCATTTTCTGGAACTCCATGGTAATACTCTGCAGACGTGTGGACATGCTTGGCAAAGACTGCTGCTCTTCAACCTCAGCGTGGTCTTCTCCAAAGTTCACCTGCCAATGTCCAAACAAAAGTCATCTTTTTTCCTCAGGTCAAAATATAACTGTTACTTACTCTCTGCAAAATTCAGAACAGAAGGATGACCTTCTATCTCTATAAATCCAAATCAGTCAGCTTTACATACCTATGCTATAGGTCGTTATCGCCAGTAGAATTTTGAGTTCCTTTTATCTCAGAAAAAAATTGTTAGGTCGAAATAATGTAATCCAAGTATATATTCGCAGTCACTGAAGGGCAATATTTGTGCATATAATCGCAGACCTAAAGACTAAAAGAAGAAAAGGTCTATAGTTATACAAGTTATGGGGAAATTAGTTTGGTATCACTATCATATATTATTTTCTGGGAGTTTTACAGATACAGTATTGTGACTAAGTACAGTATGAAGTATTTGTTCCGGATTTTTCATATTCACTACAGCGTGCAAAATGCACATAAAGAAGAAAGAAGACACATAATAACACCGTTTGATGTAATATTTCAACTGTGAATTAACATTAAGGAAATTGGATGAAAAGATGGAAAATGCCTGGATTAAAACAGACCGGTTTTTATTACTGAAAAATGCACGTCAAACAAACAAACAAACAAACAAACAAACAAACAAACAAACAAACAAACAAACGACAACGACAACGACAACAACAGCAACAACAACAACAACACAGCAACAACAACAACAACAACAGCAACAACAATGTAACATAAATACATGTATCAGAATAGAAACAACAAATTGCTAAAAAATGTGAAGGCAAGCCGTTCAGGTCAACCATCATACTATATTACCTAATGCCGAAACATGAGAGATCTTCATGCTCCACATCTGGCTGTCTGATGCCAATGTGACACCTTTGACAGGCTTATGTTTTTCAGTCTTACAACAACTCCATCTTTTTTTTTTTTGTTTGTGTCCTGACCACTTCTACTTTTTTTCAACCTATCATTATTTTGTCGGTTTACTTGATTAGTGAGGAATGCGATAGACATTATGTAGATTAGTAGATTAACTACAAAATAATGAGGTACCAAAGATGACATTGTGTTGACGACTGTAATAATTGTGACGTTTACACGTTACAAAGGCTGATCAAATAGGAAAGAGAGCGAGACAAAAGACAGGGGCAAGGAAAGAGAGGAAATGTCACCACTTGAACGTTGATATTGGCATTCCATGGGAGACATTCAACGGATAGCGGGCTTTCACCGCCTGCAGATGGGAGCAGAGAACCTACCTACATACCCCGGGCTTCCGCGGCGGGAGCGAAAGGTAAGATGAATTCTTGGAAGATCTCTTCATTTCGATGGGGGAAATTTCAGGATGTAATAATAAAACTAAAAAAAACAACAACAAAAAAAAAAAAAAAAACACTGAGATATGTCTCAGTATTTTTAGAGTGGGACAGCACCGTGTGAAATGGGAATGAACACTGCAGTGACATTGTATGTATTGTATGGACGACAATCACAAACGATAATGTCCAGCCAAAATCTGATGTACGCAGGCGGTTCCATACTAGGCATACGATGAAATGCTCAACCGAATTGGTTCTGGCCTTCATTGCTACACGCTCTTCCAGTTGACTATGCCACCATTCTTTTTTTTTTTTTATAAGCTTTCATTTCATTACGAATAGCTTTCCTCCATTCGGGCCTGGTAGTGACCATGGCTTTCCGTTCTTCATTGAAATTACATTTTTGGTTGGAATTCTTCAGGATTTAAAGAACTATTACATGCTGCCTACATTCAACAGATCTATCTTCTGTTTAGAATGACATGTTCTTGTCTCTATTCTCTATAATAAATGGAGTTAAACGCTCCTCCACAGTTCGCCAAAGTACCAGTCTGATGCAGTCATTATTGAAATGATCTCTTTAGTACGAACGTTGTGAAATGGAAATAGATAATAACCTATGTTACTTTAAGAGAACGGTAAAATACCCTCGCCCTATTTACTGTTAGAGCTTTTAAATGTCAGGAGTTTTTTTGACGGGATCAATTCACAGAACTTACTGTTAACCTTTTGTTCACCCATGAGACTGACATAATAGCACTTTCACGTTACAGTGAAGGGTTTGACGCATAGTGGATGTTTAAACCGTCAACTTGCCTCTCAGGAAATAAAGGGCAAGGTAAGAAACGTATTTCGCATCTGGAAACACATTCATAAAGCGATATTATTGGAACAAGGGGAAAGCGTAAGTGACCTACTTGGAAGAGCATATTGCTAGCCTCCTCTCTGTAGATCTGACTGCTGGCGCACCAGACCAGGAAGGAGCCGGCCAGAAAGATGTAGAAGATGATGTCCAGTACGGAGAGGGCAGTGAAGGAAGCGGTCATACGTTTGAACACAGGGTAATAGTCTTGCAGTATAGTGGTGTGTATCAACCGTCGACCAGTCCCGGTCAGCAGATAGCCTATGACGGTGATCACTGTCCACCGGATATAGGTAATGAAAAAAACATGATAGTACTTCAGTGGCACCCACATCATCTTCAAGATCATCAATTTATGGAAATGCTTTAAACAATCAAAGCACGGACTGTCAATCGGTAATTAACTAAAGAGAATAAAAGAATAAAAAGTAAATTTGGAAAACTGTTAAACTAAAAATTGAATATACTGATGTAACTGACCAAAAAGTTTAAACGGGTTAGGTCTTCCTCAGGTTGTTGTGACACTAACACATGTATTGTGAGCGGTGTCGTTCTTGGCAGGCTGTATGTGTGTGAGATATTTGGGTGGTGAGGTGAAGGCACATGTGTTATCCCATGGGAATAGAGATGGTTAGCGTGTGTATAAACTGGTTGTAGTTGCCTCCGGTATTGGGAAACGGAATAACCCGTGACGATCCATATTAAGATTATCATTTTCTGCGGGCAGCAGGTGGGACGGTGCCCAAGGGCCCCAGAGGAAGTCGCAGCAAGTCCTAGGTCCCACCAAGAGCCTGCCAGCAGTTGCAGCGAAGAGCCGGTTTTGGGCATCCTCGACGGTGTCATCACGTATCTTTATGCGCAAAGGAGCAGCGGAGGCTGCAAGGAGGATAAACTCCGCCACTGATCAAAATGACTAGATGGCGGCGGTCCGCAGCTCCTTTGATCATCTCTGTAGTTAAAACGCAGCTCCACCCCCAATCTCACTCTAGTTCTATCACACTCAGCTTTGGACCGTTGCCACACCGTCCCGGAAGTGGGCGGCACCCATCTCAGCACCATGGGCCTTGATCCATTCATCCTGTAAGCGAGCTTCTGGAGTCAACACGAGCCTAGCTCGCTTCTTCCCAACTAATGTTTCCTGATCAGACCAAGAAGATTTTCCCAGTGCTGATGCGCTGTTCGACAGGTCGAGGAAGGACACCTTTCAATCTCCACTGTCTTGTTGACAGGTGTGTCGCAAGCACAAAAGGCCATGCGATCTGCTCTGGGGTGGGGTGGGGGTGGGAGGGGGGGGGACTGGCTTTTTCCATTCATCAAAGCCTCAGGGCAGGTGTGACTCCATTCACTGAGCTTCGTATACAAAAGCCTCGACTGACCAGGCCGCAACCCGTCACTTCCCCCTTGGTAAAAAGCTGTCTGAGGCAGGTCAAGCGTTTAGCTCGCCGGCCAACCCAGGCGGCAGCAAACACCCCACTGCAATGCCGGTACCCTTTGAACTCTAGCACCGAGAGGACTTCTGCGAGATAACACGCTGGCAGTTATGGGCAGCCCAACGTCATTTACATACAAATTCGGCATCAACCCCCCCGCCCCCCGTACATCCGCTGCGACCACTTGACGGTGATGAGCTAGCTTAAGGGGTGGGATAGGGTGGGGTGGGGGGGGGGGCTCTTGCTCGCAGTTGTGTTCGTGCAGCGTCTTCAGGTTTTTCGTTGTCATCACCGTCATTCTTATTCTTCTGCTCCTTATCATCATCATCATCGTCACGAACAACAACAGCAATGGTTAGATTTGCAAACATCCAAGATAACTTATAAGGCCACACACTAAAGAGCTGGGCATACCTGTCATGGTGGTTGTGCTGGCATCCCTGCCCTCTTCATTCACCACGTTATCATCCAGGTCTAAACTATGAATGGAATCACGTAGTCTGCTCACTGCCAACGCCGAAGTCATGGACAAAACTGAAAGCAACAATGTTATTGCGTGTGTGATTCTGGGAGAACGAGATATGCGTTGAACTTTTTCAATTCTGAGTTTAATATTTATGATTGAGGATTGGTATTTTGTCATGCTTATCAGGGGAGATATTCCAAGGTCTTACTTTGCAACAGTCGAGGAGTACTGAAGCTTTTTCTTCAGGAAAAAAAGTTCTGCTTTTATCCGACAACTTTTCACAATCCGACGGATTTTTCAGTAGTGTTATATAACATTACTAGAAGAGAACCCATGTCCTCCGTGGGAGATCATTTTAATACATAGACATGCGCCTTAAAGTTAATGTGTATGGCAAAGCGTGCGCACCTTGAAGTTGATATTGTAGTTCATTTAACTGAGCGTTACTTAAAGAAAACATGTTTTAAATTTAGAGGCTATGTTGGCATGTAATAGAGTAACGCATTACATCACTACGTCGAGAACTGGTCCATATAACTCTCTCCTGAAATAATAATGGGCATAGTCAGATCATTGACAATACAACTGTTTTCAAAAGGGAGCAGAAACCGCACCACTTAGAGAGTACAGAATTAATGTTTGCAAGATATGGAAGAGAATATAGGAGAATACAGGGCATAGGAATGCAGAAGGAGACAGACCTGTTTCATGTTCATTTGATAACAAACTAAAAAAAAAAAAAAAAACCAGAATGAGGGTTACCGAGAAGGACAAAGAACCTCTATCTAGAAGCAGAGGATAGGAAATGACATGTCGACAAATTGTGTTCTCTGGCTCTGAAATGAAGAGGACCAACAGGAATGAGCGGATGAGAGAAAGGTGTCATTCCTACCCAGAGCAACGAAAGTCAAAGATGATCTCATACAAATTCTCACCTTTGGCTGGCCCATACAGAGAGGGTCTGCTGGAGGGCGGAACCAAACTACCAACCTTGCCTTTGATCTCCAGTCCGACGGAGCTTATGGAGTCCAGCCGCTGTGGACACACGGACATAGGCTGTTGGTCTGGTCTTTTTTTTTTTTTTTAAGCCCTTCAATCCTAAGAGATAGGATTATCTCGGCTTCTAGAAGATGTCATTTTTTTTTTTGCTGAGAAATTTTGTGGGTAGAAATTTGGAATTTAGAAATTTGGCCCGGACAGCGGCACTCAGGCCTACTCTTCCATCGATTTTCAACTGCTAAGGGTTCTTCAACGTGCGTAACGTACACACGGGACCTCCCAAATATATTCGCTCTTTTCCGAGAAGGCTAGACGTCGGGCTTCCCTACACATAGGAAACACGGCACTGTTGAGTCAGTGAAAAAATGCGGGTTTTCGATCTTCGTGTCCTATCATCCCCCCGATGCAGAGCCGGCGAGTCGATCCCGGCCTGTTTTCTCTATGAGCAGACGCTATACTCATTGAGCCACTGCGTCCCCAAGCTTCTGAATTGGATGCACTCCAGTTTTATCCAAGCAATATGTCTTGCGCCCAACGCAAATGAGTTGAAGTCTCGTTGGGTGATTTCAAGCTACTCTCTCACGATTTCCTGACCCAGGTACCAATTTTTTTTTTTTTTTTTTAACAAAACGAGATTTTAATCTTTTTTTTTTTTTTTAACCTTAAAAAAAAAAATGTTATAAAGTTTGGTACCTGAGTTGGAGAACAGCTAAAATTATATAGGTAAGACACTTATCCCAATCCAGTTATTGGTTTCCGTATTCAGGAATCACAAATGGAATTCAGATAAGATTCTGAACGGGATGCATGCCAGTTTTATCCAGGCATATGTGCCCCCTTGTTACTTTGTGAAGAAGTTACTAACTAACCAGTACCCCCATCTCACTCGGCATAAGACTCCAACTGGTGAACTGCTATATTTATCCTGTTTTAACATACAGTTGTGAGACGTGGACATTCAATAAAGACATGGAAAGAAGAGTTGAATCTTTCGAGATGTGGATCTTCAGAAGATTGG
>JBCAUA010004233.1:0-13450 GCA_038406235.1 Peronia verruculata | reverse complement strand
GTTGTTCTAGGTGAGCCTAGAAAAATGGTTCGAGAGTATATGTTGGAAATTTTAGGTCGATGTGACGAAAATTGACTTAGTTATTAGCAAACGGAACTTAATTATCAGCCTGCCCTCGTACTTTTCTTGATGCGAGAGCTCTAACTGGACGAGTGAAACTATTCACTGGAGTGATATGCACATTGAATACTGTATGTATAGATAGATCTATACCTTCAGTAAGCCAAGAATTGGCATCACTAGACTGGCCTTGGGATGAAAATCCATGTGGGAACGGCTCAAATAACAGAAGTAGACCTCTTGGAGATGTTTGGACAATGCCACAAAGAGAAAGAAGTGGTAAAACAGTTCCTGGAAATCCGTTTACCCAGGAAAAGGTGATGTACGCAGACAATGATGACGATGATAATGTTTGTCTTTTGTTACCCTGATGAAGAGGCAAGTGGGCTAAAAATTTAATGTGGAGTTTATTTCCATCATAGTAATTCCCCGATCATACTATATTGTTTGTTTATTTATTTCTTATATGTTGATTTAGTTAGAAGACACCAACTGCCAGTCAATCCTTCGTATTTCAGAAAAAAAAAGAAGAATAATTTAAAAATATAGATTTAAAAAATGAATAAATAGATAAATAAATATATAAATAAATAAATAAATAAATAAAATAAATAAATAAATAAATAAATAAATAAATAAATAAAATAACATAAAATTTAAAAATCTGTGAAGTGACGGTGATGATGTTGATTGTGTAATAGAGCTTTTTCCAGCTTCGTCTTTCTATTGTATTCAACTGTCAGAAAACTGGATAGTGAAGCAGTGCGGTGTGAAATGTCATATTCAGATGGACAACAAGTTTGGAGCACTCGTTTAAATTTATTTCTATTCTTCCAGTGTGTATCGATGAGATGTCCGAGTCGACATATTTTAAGTTGACATAATAAGTCAACGACATCAAGAAGAAGAAGGAAAATGATGACGGAATGAAAGAAAAAAAAAAAACGCGACAATAACAGCTACAATAATGATAACATCAGTTGCAGGGATGATTACAACAAAAACAATAACAGCATCAACAAAATCAGCATTAGCAAGGACGAGAACAACAAGAGCCACACAAAAAAGAACAGTTACAACGACAACAACAACAACAACAACAACAACAACAATTATCTTGCATATAGAAAAACTTGGCTTCATGCCAAAGATAAAAGAACTAAAGACGGAGTGAAAAAGAGTCGTGAGTGAAGAGACGAAAGATCAAAAGAATAAATTAGACCTAGGTGGCATGTTTTAGTTTTAGGGATTGTTTGGCATTATTACACTGCAGTGCAGAAGGCGCATAATTTTGAGAATTGCTTTCAATGTCTCTACTTCCCCTAACTGTACGGAGCTGATACTCATAATAAAGGAATCGCTTTTGCAAGACGTTACAAACTCAATAAAATTGTGTGAAGACTTTGTTTGTTTTTATTATTATTATTTTTTTTTTATTTTAATCTTATTATTTTGCACTGTATGATCTTCACTCCCCATTTTTAAAGTAGATACATACAGACTGACGTAAGAAATGTGGTCACCCTGAACTTCTCTGTTTTCTCCCGAAGTACTTCAAAACAAGTTTTCAAATCGCTTTTAGAAATCTCATTTATATTGTTTTGATGTACGATGGATGTTTTGAGAAAGAGAATGTCGTGTTGTGTTCCATCTCTTATCACTCCTCCTCTGTTGATATTATTGTCATATTTTCCGTTATTCATAAATAAATGGGAAGAAGCTGTAATGTCTGATAAATAACAGTAATGTCTTTTATTGAGCTTCCCATCAGTTATAAAACATGTGAGGCACAGGCTCATAAAAGATTTTGTATGCTATGCCATTCTTGCATTTTGTTACTCTCTCCACCCTAGAACGGACACATACACACCAAATTCACTTTATTATTTATAGCAAGCATCAGTAAAACTAAAGGATTATGTGTGTATAGGCAAAAGTTAAAAAAAAATGATTACGGCAAAATCAGACAAAATGGTGATACCTTATAATTTTTATAAAATTGTTTAGCTTGAGCCGACTGAGCGAGAGAGAGAGAGGGAGGGAGAGAGTGAGAGAGAGAGAGAGAGTGAGAGAGAGAGGAGGGAGGGGCAGCAGAAAGGGGGAGGGGGTGTAGATAAATAATATCAATCAAAAGTATTTGCAAAAACCTGCGCAAGAAGTAGATGAAAATCCACACGGAGGAGGCGAACAGAATCATAACCTGCCCGATGATTTTTCACACAACAATGAGGATAGTTTTCAAAAACAAAACTCCCACCCGTGTATGTTGCGCACTCTGGGCAGAGTTTTGCATACTTCGTGTAAATTAATCACCCCTTTAGCTTGTGCTGGCCTCTTTTGGAAGGTACAAGCTTTCTTTTGATGTCGAGTAAATTTCATCAGATGCTTTATTATTATTTTTACTTTGTGTCCGCTCCTTTCCACCCCGCTGTAGTAAACGCTTTATCAAGCACTAATTCTGAAAACAGGTAGCTGACTGAAACAGGTGCATGATCCAAAGGTTTACTCGCTGACATACTACTCATTTAGATCCAGTTAGAAGTATAGAATCTTTTCGCTGGTGGTCTCAGCATCTATATACTCGCTCTCTCTCTCTCTCTCTTTTTTTTTTTCTTTGACTCAACACCCAACTTCATCATTTTCATCTTTTTCTTGTTTCTGCCATGAAAGGCTCCATAGGGCTATCTAACCTCATTTACAAGTTTTGTTTTTCTGCTCAGTGTTCATAAATCTGAGCATCGTTGTTAGTCATCTCATTCACTGGGAGTTCATTAAAAATCAATCCGCTGGTTTTTGGAGGAATCATCAGGAAAAAGGTGAAGAGGAAGCAGAACTGGAGCCAAGCAAAACACTGTTGAAATATACTTTTTTACACTCACCTCCTAGACCCCTTCCAGTTGCCTTTTTCCCCTTCCATTTATTGAGGAAGTGTTAGGTTTTTTTTTTTTTTTTGAGGATTTCCTCTGTCGTTGTTCGCTTTGTCAGAACAGGTAAAACATATTTTGTTTTGGCGGACCGAAGGTGGTGTAAATCGTCTAGCTATTGGCATACACATGTGTATGTTTGGGGTTTTATGTAAGAATAGATAAGTGAATATATGCATGACTGTGCGGAGTACGATAGGTCTGGGGATGTTTCTCGAGGAGGATGTTATAGTAGCAGATCTCTGGTCCTTTCCTCTCTCCCTCCACTCTTTGAAACAAAGACGAAGTAGACAAAAGTTGAAGGGAACAATCAGAAAGAGAAAGAAGGATTCATAATTCAGACATCATCGAGTATGACTATGTCATTGTAATGATTCATACTAGTGCCTCTGGTAGAACCGGTTCTCGTACCTCATTAATCATTGATGATTGTACTGTTTAGCTCTAACAACTGCAAAGCAGCTTTTTTGTTGCTCTTTTAAACCTTTAACACAACATCATAATACCCCTTTCTAAAACTCACCAGTTCAGTTGCGGCAGTACATAACAAGCTGTGTAAGTTAGGATCATGTTTACTGGAAATATCATATGGAGGAAAGAGATCACTGCTTCTTTTAGGAACACTATGGGATGTCCTTTCATAGAATAGAGACATCTTAATTTCAGAGATTTAAAGATGTGGAGGGCTAGCAAATGGCGGTCCCAGGAATAGCCAATATATACAATATTTCTTCATTTCATTGGCCCTCTGGGACACAGGAAAACTATAAACCTGCTTGGTTAGCCAACTTCACAGAATTTAAGTACAATAACACTGCTGAAAATAATTCTGTACCGTAATTGAGTTCTGATTGAAGGTATTTAGTCTGTGAACTTTAAATTTCCACACTTTGATTACTTGTAACATTTAGAACGTCCAATGGGTCATGAGATCCATTTGAATGTCAATGGAGAGCAGACACTGCGTGGGTTCTTTGTTCTACTGCAAAATTATACTGAAAGTGATGGCGGGGAAAATCTCAAAATGTAAAAGGTCCAGACTCTTTGATAACATGAGGGACAAATTTCAGCATGTTTGTGCCCGGGAAAAAAAAAAAAAAAACGTAATCCCCCCCTCCCCGTCCCTGTATCTCCTTGGAAAGTGAGATCAAATAAATCTGAGAGAGAGGTTTTGATATTTCAAGCCTTTGTTCTTTGTCAAGAGGTTGGGGTCTCTAAGCTGCCTCGACCATGCCCTTTCTCGTGTTTTGGAAATCTACCCCGTATTTAAGGAAGAAAATTTTGAAAGTAGGGTGCCTGGGCAGGGAGATAATTTATCGTTTTCAAAGGGAGATGAACTCCACAGGTTTCGCCATTTCAGCACTCCAGCTGTTCTCAGTTTGCGGGGGTAAAAACAGACACATCATTAGTATCTTATAGCTGATCACGGTTTGTTTTCGGATCTGTTGATTCCATCACTTTTCCAAATCTAGATAAGACATAGTTTTTTTTTGTTGTTGTTGTTGTTTTCGTTGTCTTTCGTTTGGCGTCTAGCAACGAAAACTCCCCCGCAAGTGTTTCCCAAAATCCCTTCCAGTGCTTGCTATGAATCATTTTCTGTATGAAATAAAGATGTATGAGAATTATCTCATTTTTTTGTTTAACATTTCATTGACTGATGTCGTCATCGGCGGTACGTCTCACAACCAGTATGTCTTCTGCGCTAGGTCTTTGGCAACAATATCAGCAAGAACAAGAAGAAGAAAAATAACAACAACATAACATGGAGATGTTAAAATATCTGCTCGTGAAATTAGCACCCTGTTTACATTTTTTTTATACGTTAAGATAATTGGCTTTCATCGTCTGTGATATTTTTTGTCACAGACGTTTGAAATTCCATTTGCACTAACAAAGTTCAGAACATTTTTCTTGTTGTTTGGTTGTTTTCTTTTAAAATGGCCAGCCGTCTGATCTTAGATTTAGAGAGAAACGTGACAGTGCCATGCTCATGACAACTTCTGAATAGCATCTTATCCTCAGAATCACTAGCTGAGACCAGAGCTTTGACAGTGCTATCAGATTTTCAAATACATAGGACAGAGCCACGAATCATAGCCAAAAGTCCATGAAGTCAATTGAGACTGAAAAAAAGTTTCGATCATTTCATTTCAGTCTCTACATGTAAAATAAATGAAGTTCTATAAATGAATATAAAATTTGATTTTTGATGAACCTTAAAATTATAGGAGTAAAATACTGCTTGGGAAGAATCATCGACATCATTACTTTGAAAAATGAATTCAGCGTTCAAAATCTGAAAGATATGTTTTGTTGTTGTTGAATTTTTTCTTTTTAATGTGATTTTATTTTTACTGCATTTTAGTTGAGGAAATAAACAAAGCAAAAGAAAACAAACCCATGAAAGTGCCTATGAATGTTAGAGCATAGTATAAGCATGGCAGTTGGCGAGTGTCAAACTGCTTACCAAGAAAGCTTTCTCTTAGTGGATGTCCTCGCTTGTGGTTATTTGGATTGAGTGAATGCAAGGACAGGAGCGAGATAAAAAGGAAAAAAGAAGGGGGGGGGGGAGGGAAGAAGGGGCGATCTGGGAGTAATTGGTGAAAGACGTCTTGCAACTAAAACATACACACAAAATCATTTAGGAACAAGCGTTTTAACCCTTATGGTTAAAAAAAAAAAAAGAAACCACTGGAGTGCTAGAGCCTCTGTAACGACGTTCATTCATGTTTAAGATAGAATGGTCATTCAGTCGAGTATCTATTCTAAGTGTTGAATCACATTGTCTTACTTAGACTATGGTTCATTTGCAAATGATAATGAGCGAATCTCTAAACGCATGAAGATCCTTGATACTCTAATGGTTTGATTTTGTTGGCGGAAGACCTAGCAGGGAAGACATTCTGGTTGTGAGACCTACCGCCGAAGACGTCATTCAATGGAATGTATATACTTAACTTCTGAGTATTCCAGTTCATTGGTTTTCAATTTCTTGCATAATTATTTTCAGCCTCTTGTCATGGCTATGTAAGGCTTATAAATTAAAACAGGAGTATTTACGAGTATGTGTATTGTAAGAGGGGTGTGGATGCTCTGTGTTTATGTTTTTTTTTTTTTTTTTAAATGTATTGCAACAATATTAATGTTTCTCTCTCCCCTTCCTCCTCTCCTTTTTCTCTTGACAACCCTCTCCTCAAACCATTTCAGGTCGTAACCATCACAGAGTGGTATTCAAAAAGAAAGAAAAATTCCAAGCCTTTGGGATTTTTCGAATTGCTGTTTAGGTTGGAAACATAATAATGTGGGCGTTGCAAACATTGTGTCCGGTAATTGAAATGCGCATAACAAAGACGTCAGTCTGCAGGGTACGTATTCTTAAACCTTTAAACCCTCCCCTTTTTCTTGCAGTGTATGTTGTCCGCAGTGTGCTCTACACAAATCCTAGGCAAAATGAAATATCTATAAAGTGCTGGCAATTGGGGGTAGTTTCCTTTTGAAATAGCATTCTTTTCATTCCAGCGCCTGAGACATAACCGAGTTGTTATCTTTTTGACGGCCCATCAGATTGGAATCCTTTAAAAACTGAACATGTTGGCATCTTGATGATATTTTTTGTCCTATTCATGGTCGATGTGGTTTTGGTGATCCCCCCCCCTCTTTTTCGTTGACCCTTTCCTCTCACGTCATAATCCTTAAACCTCCCCCCCCCCCCCGGTCAACCTCTCAGGTTCCTTCACCGTTGAAGTAGAAAGTTAGAAACATTGAGAAATTGCTGTTTTCCCCTTTTATGAAATATATATTAATTATTCTAACATACAGATTGTACATTATAAAGAGAACCGTCAACTACAACAATGTACGCTCCCGAAATTTTGTTACCAAGTGGCATCAAACTTTCAAATGTAAATGTTTGTATTCAAACTAGCGCTTTGCTATCTGGAGAGGTTCATCATTTTGCTATCAAGCGTTTCGCTGAAACGTTTTGAAAAAAAAAATCCTCTTCAAAATTCAAATATTTTGGAAACTTGTCACTTCGCAAAGTTTGGAGAGATCCAATTACATTTGTGGCATACCGATGCGCTGCCATACTGAGGGCATGAATTAGTTAACGGAGCAGGTGTTTCGTTAGATTGTTTTGTTTTTTATCCTCTAAGTCCGCTCCCCTCCCACAGCCCCAATCTCTGCCATCCTAAAATTCAAATACTGTAGGGATTCGTCACTTCGTGCAGTCCAGAACGAATACTAATTTGATTTACTTGTTTCATGGTCATCACCATGAAAAGAACAACTGGGACCGTCAGGTGGAGCTGTGGAGACGCTGTGTCTGTTTTTCCACTGTATTGATTATGGGGGTATGTCTTATGCAAAACCTTCACAAGAGCTCTGGGCTTCAGAAATGACATGATAAAACTCGTTATAACAATGGACGAAAGATAATTATATAGTCATGGAATCCATTTTTCGAGATGACTAATTAGTTACTGTAATTTGAACAGGCATTCTTAATGTGGTATCTTAACAGGTGTATTTGCAACAATGGAACGTCCATTCTATCTTACGCCTAACAGCTGCCTTAAAGGCTAATGCTCGCCGGCAGTGAAACACAACTGGAAAAGTAATAAATCTCTCGCCGGTTTTCTACCCAATCTCTGGGTTTGCTGACCCGTTTCTTTTCTCTTCCCCTTCTTACTATTTTCTTGGGGAGAGACAGCTGTCTATTCCAAAAGCCTGAACACGGCCATGAAACAGAACCACATGTAAAGTTGTATAGTCAACCCGATGCATGTTTAACCAGCGCCTCTGTGACGAATTGATTGACCTCGGAATTTCAAAATGAGTGATTCAATTTGCTTTGGCCAGGCCAAACTAGACTTGCCATGTGATATCTTTCTGGGATTTATAATGGGCCCATTCGTCTGAAGATTGTTCCTACATAGTCTATGTAAGACATCCCGTTCACACATCGGAGAATATGTTAACCCAGTCTGTCCTATTCAAGTCAGTTACAAGCAGAATTATAGCATTATGCTATCGTACTCAGATTTACTTTCGTAATTTTGTGAAGAGCGTTAGATAGATGGAGTACATTTTTGACTGGTGGGGAATTTTTGCAAATACGCGTGTTTGGCTTCTTTTGACACAAACACCTCCACTGTAGACATGGCCTCGGTAGCTTGCTACAACAAACAGTGACATCATAGGACATCTCCGCACAAGATGACGCTCGAACCTGACGGCTCTTGCATACTGTTAGGGCTCTTGAATTAAACTGAACTAATAATTGTGCAGACCGTGTCAATGTTCTATGTAGGAGGTCCCTCCCCCTACATCCCCACCCCGCTCCTTCATTCAGAACGGAAGGGGTGAATAATCACAGACATTGCACATTTTAGCTTGAAGATCTTATCCCCAAAACACCGACGAGAGACAAAAAAAAAAAAAAAATGAGAATGAAAAAGGAGGGGGGGGGGGGGGGAAGGGGAGAAAACAACGAAAACTTTCGTTACATCGTTACACCATTTCCTGTCTCCTTTTTTTTTTTTTTTATCTTTCCTGGTTTTGCCCTTATTAGGAGGAGAGAGGGAAGGCGCCTGGACCCACTAGAAGAGTAATATGCATGGCTAGGTCTTTGTCGAGCTTTGCTAAAAGGATTTAAAAATGCAAAGAATTACAATGGGTCGAGGTTAGGCCCAGGCCCGCCGGTCTTGTCGTCAGGCCTCACGTTTTCATGGCCTAGGGCGTTTCCGCATTTGCACGCCTCAGTCTCAATGAATCTCCTTTACCCCAAATCCGTTTTCACATGGCGATGCCTTATTGCCAGAGTGTAGCGAATACGACCAACCGATCTCGCCGCCTTGCCTGCCATTCGGTACACGAATAAAAGCCCCTAAACGTAGCCCTTTTAGCGTCTGTTTTTAACCTTCGTTATTACTTTGAAAAAATATTTCCATATGGCCACAGGCGAATGAACATCAATGGAATTGGCGCCCCTATACATTCATGTTCCCAAAGGTGGGTCGGCAGACCTTGAGGACCCGCTGGCATTTGAGCCTTATCTGGAACATTACACTTTATGGTTGCAACATTACCACAATTTCGTGGCGCTATGCATCTTTTGGCTACCTCAATTAAGTGATGGATAGCGAGTAGGACTGCAGTTATCTATAGGTTTCCGATGTCATTTTCGAAAAGGTAGAAACGTATAATTCATTACCGTTCACATAAAGGGAGCGGGCACATCAAGATGCATCAACATCCTTGAGTTTATGTTTGGCATTGTCGCCTGGATGAAGTGAAGCTGTAACGAAAGTGATTTTATAGCTAGTGACAGTGGCTCTCAAGCAGAGAGGCGTCAGGCCCGAGTGATCAGCTCCTTCAAGATCCCACATTGCAAAGATAGCAACAAGAAGAGCCATCCTAACGGTGACAAAAGGTAGACACGACGGTCTGCTGATGTCTATCTCTTAGCACGGCGAAATTTCGTGAACAAAATACATAAACATGAGAAATCCCTAAATATGACGTCCATTAGGAAAGTGAGACAACTATGATTTATGACTCAACAAAAGAGCAATGACAATGGCAAGTTGGAACAGGCGGATACCCAAAATAACAGAAATTCATTCTCTTGTTCTGCATTAAGTTCATTGCCGAGCGGTGGCATACAGCATGAACGACAAAGTATAAAAAAGCCTTGAAGATTAGTTGCCCGTTTGAGGCTGAGTTTTGGCACATTTTATAAAGACTGCTGTTGATTCCTTTCCCTCTATTTTACCCAGACCCCGCAATTCCACACCACCACTACCACTCCTCCATTCCTTTTACCCCACCTTCCATACCCCAACTCGGAAAAGCAACAACAACAACAACAATAATTGCAAGTGCAAGAAGAACAACACGCTGAATAAAGGTTGCTTTAAGTCCGTAACCAGATTTGTACCGAAAAGGTAATTAATCCAGTACCCACTGCATTGTGACCAGGAAAGCTTAGGATATGGGCGCCGTGAATCCAGGGCTTCACTTGATCCATGTTTATGATGAGTCAAATCTACGGTGGTTGCCCAGCTGGCGGAGCTGAGCTGTAAGAGAAACGAAACCTCTTCACAATAAAATACCATGGGAGAAAATCCAGTCTAGGCTTTTAAATGAGTGTGTAGGAAAAACACAATTTTTTCCTCTTTTTTTTCCCCTATTTGTTTACTGTCTATCTTTCTTATCAATCTTGATTGGCCGAGTGAATTGTTGAATAAATTATTCACTTGCTAATTATGCCGATACGAAGTCTTTGATGACATATAAGCTTGTAATCATGAGCACTCATTCACGGAAGATGACCATAGATCGCGAGAGCCTGCTATTGAAGCATCAAAAGGAAGGAGAGTACAAAATGGAAAGTCCAAAGGCGATATAACCTGTGTGGGCATAAGGGTAAAGAAAGAGTAATAGCTCGATTTGTCCCTTTAGTACATAATTATGGCATACCTATGCAAAGAGCGGGCTTAATGTTGCCTTTACGTGTACAATCTTATTGTTAAATATCATCTTGGGGAATGTGTACAGTGATAAAAAGCACAGCGAAAACTTTTAATGTTCAATCCTTCAGTGGGTGAGGATAATTTATTGAAATGTTGCGGTTGGAGGTCATGGGCGTAACATTTCGCTTGTAGAAGTCCGAGGAACTAGGTGTACTTTAAAAGATCAGCCGATTAAAAATATTAATAGTAATAATAATAATTGAGCACATTCATTATGTTTCACTAAAAGCAGACCAAAATTGCTAATTGACATGTTGAAATTTCAGTTTGGCCTTTGTCTGTTGTCGGCCTCAGAAATTGTATATCCTTTGTATATGTATCGATGCTTCCTCCGAAGCGGTTTACAGCTGCTGCACCAGAGAAAAACAGAATACCTGTCCAAAATAAATGTATTTCACATCGTAGCTTTCAAATATCGAAGTGACCTTCAGGTGAGAGAGA
This sequence comes from Peronia verruculata, assembly GCA_038406235.1. Lineage (NCBI taxonomy): Eukaryota > Metazoa > Mollusca > Gastropoda > Systellommatophora > Onchidiidae > Peronia > Peronia verruculata. The sequence continues at coordinate 2,490 of JBCAUA010004233.1, read as the reverse complement.
TAATGATTGGAGACAGAAATCAGAAAATGTGCATTTCAAGGTCGGCCCCAGATGACCCCATCAGTGCAGTGCCAGCCTGAAACCCCTGTTCCACATAGAGAGTCCAAATTTGATGCTTTGAGAAACCGCCCAGGCCGGAAGTTCTATATTTGATCCTGCAGTGTGGCATACTAGCCTTTAATGAATCTCTCTCTCTCTCTCTCTCTCTTTTGCTCCCTGTTTTTGTCAAGTGTCTTGAGACATACCAGTGAGCGGTTTCATTCAAGATTTACAGGGGACATCTTGTTTGCCTATCACAGATTTCGAAGCTTTTAGGCGACAAGTGCATAATCACAAATATAATCACCCCTTGTCATTCTTAAATCAGACGTTATTATTAATATTATAATTGTTTTTATTACAGTTATATGTGAGACAGTATAGCTCTGAAATCATGGGTTAGATCTCATAATCTGTCAGATTGTTCATTGATTTTCCCAGTTGTAGATGAGATAGCTGTAGTGTGAGAGTAGTTAGACTAAACAAACATTTACAACTGTTTACTGGAAGGCTGAAACTTGTGTCTCCTTTGCGTAGCATATCATCTTGCAGCCAAGTTATTTTGTCACAGCCCTCCATCTTCTAGTCGTGAGGCTTGCTAAGTTCTCCTGCTCTCCCGGCATATTTCTCGTTCTTGCTGTCCCATTATTCAAGCGTGTGATGTTAAACGAGCGTTACAAAGCGCATGCAGTGCAGTGGCCCTACCAACATCAAACAATGATTGTTGGAGTAGATAAAAGAAACAGATTTTCTCTTTTCCCCCTTTTTTTTTCCTCGTGTTTTCGCTCGCCATAGCTGTCATTCCTTATGTCAGCGATACCAACTAGGCCGAACAGGCATGCTTTGACATCCATGCAGGCAGTCTGGCTATGAGACTGAAACTCACCCCAAATCTGGTGGGGGAAGCATGAGGGGTAGAAAGAGTTGTGCCTGGAAATGCCTGAAGGCTGTGCCTGTAGGCATAGATTTGTCACTAACTCTGTCCTTCTGTGGCTTTACTGCATCTGTCAGAGTGTTGAGTGAAAAATGAAACACGACATCCAAATCTAAGGCTGATGTTATGTTTACAACACATTGCCCGCCAAACCCTTTTATTTAATACACTTAACTCTCAGAGTTCCAGGCACAACTTACCATCTCACTTTGCCTTAAACACCATACTAAACCGCAAGAGACGTGGACTAGAGACCTCTAAAGGTCTCTAAGGCCTCAATTTGATGAACATTATAATATAATCCTCTTGCCGTAGATTTCGTTGTGCCTTTTGGTGAAACGCTTTGCACATCTTGCACGTATAGGTTATATTTTCAGTCAATGTGATCGAAAGAGTTACTATTATATTCCCTGCCCCCCCCCCCACCTCCCAAAAGAAAAAAAAAATCAGTCAGTTGATCGAAACTAAAATCAGATTAGATCAGCAAGATCGGAATAGTCTTGGCAATTATTATAATTATGATTACAAGTTTAGATAACCTGGGTCTTAATTAGGATTTAATTCAATCAGCGAAGGCCGATGACGAGACAGGTGGTCTAAGCTAGAGATGACTGGCCTCGTACACGGATAGGGTGAGCAAAAATTGTGTGAAAATGATAAAACCGCTGTGGTAATTAAGAAAGTTTGTGGACGGCCTTCATCAGTGCCCAGTGTCCTGTTTAGCCCGGGCAGTGCGGCCAAAGAATTTTCATCATACTGATTTCTTTTTCTGGAACAACATCAGCGGCATATGTGGCCTTTCAATGCAGTATGCGGTTCAGACATGGATAGGTATTCCAGTAATCCCCAACAAGTAAGATTGCAATTATGTTCTTGCGTGTCTCAAACTTGATGATCATGTTCGTACATCAGTGACTGGAAAAGAGTCGACTTTCCACCCAAGCTGTGTTAACCGATGAAAGAACATTCACATCCACCGTTGAAACTGACTTGAAACTTTTCGACGTGAAAATGCGTCTGGTTGGAATTTTACTGTTAACACTTTCTCCATTTCGTAGGCGGGGCTATATTTCACGCCCGAGGGTCTCAAGAGGTGAAATATAGGAGGACGCCCCTGAAATGTGATAACTTAACTATCTGTTTTCCCTGTCGTCTTTCTGACATTCCGTTTGACGACGAGGGAGATATCATCGTTGCTGATGAGAAATGAAACCCGGTGCATTGTTAAGTTAAGACATTTTGAATAATTCACCCCTCATACATAACTACACATAACCTTGCACACTCATCATATACACACACTCACACACATAGACACACACACACAGAGGCCATAGATATCCGACTTTGATCCCTCCCCTCTCCTCCCTCATCCCCTGCCCGTAAACATGTTTAAAGAAATACAAGACAGAGAGACTTCAAGGTCAACAGCGGGTATAGCCGGTCTGCCTTAGTCCAAAACTTAGAGTTATCACTGGCTATTCATTCACCTCACAGAGCAAAGCTAAAGGATATAT
>JBCAUA010004222.1:0-13450 GCA_038406235.1 Peronia verruculata | reverse complement strand
ACTAACTAACTAACTAACTAACTAACTAACTAACTAACTAATTAACTAACTAACTAACTAACTAACTAACTAACTAATTAACTAACAAACAACTAACTAAATAACTCATTTATTCACTCGTTAACTCACTCAACTCATTCACTCACTCACTCACTCAAATCACTCACTCATTCATTCACTCGCCCAGTTACCCACCGAATAGCTTCCATGCTGACTTATTGATTGATTGATTTTTGACTGATGAATTCACTTTCTCAATCAATGATACATGTATCGACTCACTCAGACACTCACTGGACAATGTGAGCTTTCGATAGATTGCCTGTTTCCCAGATGGCTAGCTTATCGACGTGTTTACCGACTTAAGTATTTTTGTCCTCCCCGAAGGCGTTATTCATTCAAATTTGAAAGACAAAGAAAGTCACAAAGTGCTTGACTACAACGTAACGGCCAAACCCTTTTCGGACTCTCAAATACCCTGTCAGTCTCCCAGCATCTTACCTAAATAGCTGATCTCAATTATTTAAATTATGTTTCTTTTAAAATAATGTTTGTTTGAAGTGAGATAGGCTGTCTGTTGGCGGTTATGGTGATATTGGAAACACACAACATTCTTGTGATCAAAATAAAATATGTTTTTATACAATCTTTTTCAGTGGCTACAACTATTTGTGGCTGATTGATCTTTGATAGGCCATAAATCTCCACCAACTGCCCATCAAAGGGAGACAGACAGACAGACTGACAGACAGAGAGGGACGGCGCAGGGCTTGGTCATCAGGCGCTTCGGACCTGACCACGCTATCCCTTGTGTAGGGGTGGGCTGGTCACGAACTGACAGACAAAGGTAATCTGCAGAGTGGACAGTGGTCAAGCGATGGTTCAAATGAAGGTTAAGGGACTTGAGTGTCTTCTTTTGAAGATTGCGGTTGTGTTGTGCGCGGCTGGACATCACTGGGGTAAGTAGAGGCGCTTAGCCTGTGGTGGTAATATGTCTTATTGAGAACTATATCTGCTATTCTGTCTCTATAGCCGCTGTCGATTGTTAAAGCTTCGCATAATGGCTGCAATATTTACTACCAGTTTAACACTTTATAACCACTGAAATAATATTCCTGGGGAAGCTGGGCATGTGTTGCATGTAAAATTAATCTAGAGCATTACAGAAGTTCATCTCGTCATCAGCGATACGCCTTTCAAATCACGGCCTAAATATTAACGACCCTCTTCCTGACAGTTTTGTCTATGTCCATATGAGGCGAAATCATCTTGCATATATAGTGTGTCTTATCAAATGTGAATGTAATTTTCTTCTGAAGACAAAATAACCTTTATTTTTTTAAAAATTTAATCACATTTTCACTAGCTATCTCTGCCAACTTCTTCAGTCGCCTGTAGCTCTTCTAGAAAATAGTGATTCACATGGATGTTGTTGGTAATGTAAGATGTAGATGTTGACCTCTATTCCTCTTCCCCTCAGTCCTTTCCTGGGCAACTGTCGTCATCGATTGGTTTTTGTGTTTATAGTAGCATGACAAGCACATCTCTGTCTATGTTTGATTTTATGAATTTTAGGTAGCGTTTGCCTTTGTACTAAAATTTCATCAAGAATGCTTTGATTAATTTTTGTATCTGACCACCTAACTCTTAGAATGCTTTTAGAACTACATTTCGATTCCATTAAGTTTAGTTCCTTCCAATGTCCTTATTGAGCTGTGTGACCTGATGAACGTGTTTGTCCTATGTGCATGAATAATTGTGTCATAAGCACACTATGTGATGTGTGAATGTACACACACATGCGTTAATACTGAAGAACACGATAAGACAAAAGTACCACTCACAGCGGGAGAACATTCCAGAAACATTGTCTTAGCTTGATAAATGGTTCGCTGATGGCAGACACAGAGTTTTTGTAACCATCACAACTGGCTTTTCTAAACTACAAATGCCCAAGTTTCTTTGTTCATTTATTTGTTTGTTTGTTTGTTTTTCCTGAATATTTCAATTGATTAAAGATGGTGCATGGAGTTTTCCCGAATGATGTTAGGTTTGCTATACAGGCTTGTTGGTAAATGGCGTCAATGTTATCCTACAATTGTTTACTTTCTTGATACATTTATTTATGCATATATTGACGTGTACATTTCTGTGGATTCGAGCTTGAAATCAATGTGACGTTGTGTGTCTTTGTGTGAGGAAAGCAATTCTCATGATCTGCAGTGAATGGTAACTGATGATTTCATGTATGGGCAACTGGTCCACAAAACATGAATTTAGCCGATGTAGGGTGCAAACGCCGGTTTGAGAATAGCTACGATAACAATCACTCCTTAACCTCTTTTTTATCTGTCCACAACATTCTTTAGCATAACTATAGCATAGGTTGTTTTACCTAGCAAGCACACTACGTTCATATAGTCAATGGAACATAATGAGGATAAAACATGACGGATTGAAAATTTGCCAATGTTCCAAGTTTCAGTACGATACTCTACACCACATATTGTTACGTTCTATATATATCTTTCAACCTCCTGGTGGAGGTTATCTCTAGGAGCCACATTTGTGGTTTTGATCACCATGGGTATAGCTATCACTACAATTTATTGCAGTCTTGGTCACCAATATCTGCTTGCTCGGTCTCCACACCTTCTATTATCATCAATACATTATCTCCATCCCCACCGGCAGGACCAGTCTAATCTACATTGTTGTATTTCTATTTCAATTTTCTCAGCCATAGCCCAAGAAACAGAGGGAGACAATTTAACAGAGGCTGACTACTATACATCTCTCTACCATGGTGAGTACATAACACAATCATAGATGCAAAAAAAAAAAAAAAATCCTTTCATTGCTCTTCTAAGAGATATAGATCGACTAAGCAAAAGTAAATCAATTTTCTTGTGTAAAGTTATTCCTGTCAAATGAAACGGAACCAGAGGAAATTGAATTTGATGTTTAGCCACAATTCCTCCGTCCATAGACGTTCACATTCAAATGGTGTGAACTTTTCTGACTCCTGTGTCTGTAAAATACGATTTTCTCCTCACAGAAACTTTTTTGAACATCTGATTAACTTCCTTTGTCACATGTTAACATTGTCTTGAATATACTCTCTGCTAGTGCCACCTCACTTGACTATCAGTCAGAGCAATTTTGGAAAGCTTGGACGTTAGAACAACCCTAATAAAAGATATTTTCATAGTCCTTGTATGCAGGACCTTTTTTTGTTTGTGTGTTTGTTTGTTTTTCGCGAGAAAACAATCAATCAACTTCATCATATCATCATGGTCACCCCTCTATCTCTACACTCAATAATAATGGTAATAAAAAAATCTTTGGGCAAAGTATAACAAATATGTTGGTATTGTATACTCTAAGGACACCGTAAACACAGCTGAGATAGCTTCCTGTATGGCTGAAAAGCTTAAGAAAACTCTAACCTTTGTTCATCAAAGTGTCGATCTATTCACAATTTCGATACTGTAAGACTCGTAGTGACTAGGCAAGAAAAGTCGTCTTTATATTCCATAAAACTGTTTGATTAAAGGCCTCAAATTTAATGTTATCATGCTAATTTATTTCTTCTGAACATTAGAATACAACCATTTATCATTTTTTAAACGAGACAATTTCTTAGACAACAAATTCTTTTGATTTTATTATCAATTTCGTATTATCTTTGTCTTAAAAATTAAAATTTAACTGGATTTAAAAACTTAGTCTTTGACAAAGATCTCAAGTGTAGCTTCAAGAAACACAGGAAATCTCGGTCCTTATGCTCTTTAACGTTTGTGGTTGCTTTTGGCAAGACTTCCTCTGAACGCTTGTAACTTTTATTTTTTACTGAATTTCCATACATAAAGTAAACGAGAAAATTACGAGAAAATGAAGTTAGTACATCATTACGATGAATGACTTTGTAGCCCTGAAGAAGGACCAATTTGGTTTGAAAATTTGGCTTCCATTTTGAACATCAAGAAGAAGTTATTTATATGTGTTATTTGCTTTTTAAAATTTCAAAAAATTGTTTAGTTAGTTTGTCTGGTTGGACAGTCTTTTTCTATTTTGTAAAATAATTTGCATTTGTTGCGATGTGAGTTTCTTTTATTTACTCAATTGGAAATTCTTCATATTGTTTTTTTTATTTTTTTATGTATATGATTAGTTGCCGGTGGACAGTCATCTTAATTTTAAGATATTTTTGTCAAATAATAGGATTTATTGTTTTAATGTTCATGGGCTTTTTTAAAATTTATTTCTGTCAGCGTTAAGAAATTTCTCTCATAAGAAAAGAGTTCAGTGATTCAAAATACTACATTCATTTTCCACATCATGATATATGTCTCAAACAAGCTTGTGTTTTCTTTGAAGGGAGGAAAGCACTTATGTATTTTTAACCATTTATAATATTTAATTTGTTGACTCATTGAGATAAATATCATGTTGTTTCCAAATTTTCAGACTTTGTCACAGATTTAGACTTCTCACCTTTTGATGACTATCTGCTGGCAACATGTTCCCAGGACAATAAGGTAGCTGAAAAATGCATCCTACTGTTTAATTATGCCCACTTTCTGTCTTGAAGAAAAACAGATATATACTTAAATGAGTGGCTTTGGAAAAGCTGTCATCTTGAAGGCAGATATGCCTTGAGAAGAAATTTACATTTTTTTTTTAAAGCAGATAATTCATGAATTTATTTGGTTGTCTGTTTTGCAGGATGCACAAGATAGTTCTCCCTGATAAAGAACATATATTTGAAATTATTGGTTTCTATAAAATTGTTGGAGGAAATAGTCTGCAGCTTGTTTCTTTGCAAAACAAGACCAGTTATTTTAGACCAACTTTAAACTTCTGGAATCTGTGGCTTGTGACATTATTCCCTGCTCACACAAATGAAATCGAAGAGCCCAATTCCTGTTATTCTTAGTTAAAAACCATAATTTAAATTTTCAGCAACTAGAAACTTAACCTTCTTTCATCAAAAATAATGTGATAAAAATTGGCAGGCACATTGTTCTTCATAAGGCAGAAAGGCGTTTTTAGTGTGTGGAAAATGCACAGAAGACTCATCTGTTACATCTGGTGTTTTGTCATTTTTTTCTCTTTCAGCATTTTTGTTTCTGTAAAAACTTTTCAGGATTATTGAAAGAAAATTTTAAAAAAATATATAAAAAATTATCCTCTGTAAACTGACTCAGGTTCCAATTCATTTATGCTGACTAGGTGAGCTTGTGGCTTCTCCCAGATGAAAATTCTCCCACAAATCTGTCAGATCCAGTGATTACATTACCTGCCTTTGAACGTCGGGTAGAGAACGTCTTGTGGAACCCACAGGCGGATGGGATTTTGGCTGTGACATCAAACACGACTGTCAAAATTTTTGACTTGACAGGAGGAGATGGAAGGGAAGCTTTTGGTAAAAACTGGTTGATATATTACTGATTTGAGGTAATAGACGAAGAGAGAGAATGCAAGAACAAAAAATTTCTAAATGTAACAGAGTGTTATACTTACAAGTCTCAGTAGTATTTTTTAGAAATGTGTATCACCTAAGGATCCTCGAGCATGGTGCACATGTTTGATTCCTGTCGGTATTTGAAGTGAGGGAACTAAGAGTGTTGCAAAATAATGGGCCATTGAGATATTGTGCCTGTGAATACACGTTTTCCCAGTGTGACAAAATTGCTTTCAGAATTCTTTGAGGAAGTTTGAGGTAATTCTCTTTATTTTTTTCTCTATAAATGTGAGATACTTTTTATAGGGACACTATGGAGCGGTGCCCAGTAAATGATGTGAGCACTATAGGTCTATGGTAAAACAGAACTCCTCTGAGATGGACATGCTGCAGAAATGTGACCATTCTGTGTAAAATTTAAGCATAGACATTTAGAAATAAAATGTAAATATATTTTGGTTATGATGACTATTATGGCTGTTTCATGTTGATGGGATGTATTTTTTGTTTTATCTTCATAATTTCGGGAATGTTTCACTAATTATCAGACTAGGTAAGTCTTAATGATGTGTCTGAAAGTTTTGTTATTAATGTTCATTACTAAAGTTCTCTAGGAACTAGAAAATACTGACTTGTAGGAAGTTATCATAATTTGCAGTACAATATTATTTGAGTTTACAGTACGTACATGTACATACATAGTCAGTTTCTCCATGAACAGATTTTTCTGGGCATGATGACCAAATCCAAAGTGTATCTTGGCAAGGAGATGGTGCTCTCTTGGCAACCTCTTGCAGGGACAAAAAAATTCGAGTGATTGACCCTAGGGCAAATTCAGTTGTACAGGTTGGTAAAACATGTTCTGATGAGAAAAGAATCTCAGCGCTGCTCAGTTTAGCGGAATTTTGTTTCCAACATGCATATTAAATTGTTGGCATTGTTGGTGAGTGTTCTAGCAGCAGTAGTTTCCACCATCCATTAACAGAGAAAAGAAATGGAGAAATCTGGAAATTACTGGCAAAGAGATGTTGAGAAAGAGCCAAGAGAAATTGTCATGAGAGACGCATCAGGGCCCTCTTATTTCTGTCATGCTGAGTTACTCTCAGTTACGATGATAACACTACCAATGAGTTATTAACTTCTTTTTATAGGAAATTAAACTTTCATCATTCAACTCTTTTGATCTGATGATGTCTTTTCAACTTGGTGTAATACATAAGCTGTATATCTCTCTTTGCTTGTAGAACTGAGCTGGGAGGATTCATATTGTGGGCATGAACAGAAAAAGATTATAATATATGTTTTATTAATAAGCTTATTTATATACTGAGTTGTGCAGTGAAGAGAGAAACGGGTGTGCTTTACTTTGGTTGGAAACTATTTAGCTTCAACATTTCTGTGCTGAGGTGCTCATATTCAAAGTTAATCCCTGTAAGTTCATGCTTTGAATGCAACCCTTTGTGACAACTCACTTGTTTTTTATCTGTCATATAAAAGCCCTTTCTATTTTGACTTTTCTAATATACAATTCTCCATCTTAGGAAGGCAAAGGTCATCAGAACGTCAAAGATTCCAGAGTGCTGTGGCTAGGAGGAAAGAATTACATCCTCTCCACTGGTTTTAGTCAGGTAAACTTTTTCCTACCCCAAATTGAGATGTAGTTAGTTGAAGTATATATCTGTACTATTTTTTAAAATTTTTTTTTAGTCACTAAAAAAAAAAAGCTGGTGAGTGATTTGTCTTATGTTACAGTTGTCCATAAAATTGTCAGACAGTTGTGTTTTTGTCTCTGTGTATGTATTTCACAAAGTCTGTTATTTTATCACCAATGTGAAAATTGTTGCCAGTAAGCATTTAAGATTCATCAGTACATAAGAATATTCATGCTTATGTGGAAGGTGATTGTACTGTGGCAGCTGCCTATGGATATGTTTTGTTAATTCTGTTCCTAGAGAAAAAAAAAGCTGTAGATAACACATTATGATGTATCTAGATCATGAAATTGCTTTAGTTTGTTGGTTATATTTGCTCTTTCTTTTTTTTTTTTTTTTTTGATTAGGTACTTTCTATTTATTTTCTCACTTTGACGATCATTTTTCATTTTGAACTTCTAGTCAAGGAATAGAGAAGTACGTGTCTGGGATTCCCGCAATCTCTCATCATCTCTCATGAGTATGGATATAGACACATCCACAGGGTAAGAAAATCTGCTTTTGGCTTCTGGCATGTCATCTGCTGATGGTCTCATATAAAAATCTGCAATATAAAAAGAGGAATTCAGTTAGATCTGTGTTAGTGGAAATGCACAATTAGACAGCAGGGTATTACAATACTGTAGGATACAGTATTATTTCTGTGAAAATGTATAATTGATTAGCATTTACAATAGATTGAGTGCTATGACCTTTTTTGAAATTTTGATATTAGTGGTGAAACTTTTGTCCATCTCTGTTTCAGTACTATCATGCCTTTCTTTGATGAGGACACTAACATGACATTCCTAATTGGCAAGGTATGTTTTGTTCCTCTCTCCTCTTTTCTTCACAAATTACTTTACTGCATATACTAATGAAAAACAGTATGTGCATTGCTATGCTGAGGCAGTCACAGCAAAAGAGTACATTGTGCAATATAGAGAAGCAGCACTCGGTTTTCCACCTTGCAGAAGCATAACATTTTCAGGGCTGAATTACATACACATTTAGTCCTTGTTTCATAATTTTCATCATCGGAATCAGTTTGCCCAATCATCAAACCTTATTATTTGGAGGAAACAAGAATGTTGTGTTATGCCAGTGATATTTTCGTAACTATGATAAGTGTGTAAAATGTGGATATTCCTGATATTCGTATACAGCACTTTATAGGTTTTTAAGAATTGATATTTGAGAAAATCTCTAATACTTGAGTCTGGTTTGTCCCCAGGGTGACACATCCCTTAACTTCCTGGAGTTCACAGACAAGGACCCATACTTGACAGCAGGTATATAAAAAAAAAGCAAAAAAACTTTTCCTCTTCATCTTGAAAATAAAATTACAGATATTATTTGTTTCTTTTTCTTGTCCATAGGATTAAATAAGGCAGCATGTTTTCACATTGTATCAACATGTATGGTAAGGATAAAGCCATTTTTGCTACCAGGTAGTTAAAGGAGTCCCATTAGTTTCTTGCTGCCAGTGGTCAAAATAGTCCTAGTCAATTGTTGCTAAGTAGTCCCAATGGTCTATTTCTGCCAGGTGGTCTTTATATTGTAAATAAATGTTCCAGGGTACTTGAATAAATCTTATATCTCACTGTAGCCCTTATTCTGCCTAACTTTAACCCCTGTAGTATAAGTTACCCTAATCACAACCCTCCTGAAGCTATTTGACCTGTTGTGGAACTTCTTCGTCTGGAGGCTAGAAATGTAATGTATATCTAGAATCTGTAAGGCCTAATTGGAAGTCCCATATCAAATCAAGCAATGTAGTTTGATTGGTGAAAAATGATACCTGGTTGCAATAGACCACCACATCTACTTTGACCACCTGGTGGCAATAGCAGTATTAAAACGAGACTCTTTGCTGTGAATGATTGTTTTCCTAGTTATAAATTGTAATACATGTAATTGGCAAAACAATCAATTACAGCAAAAATACCAGATCTTATCATCATACAAATATGTAGGACAAGTATCTGTTTTGTACAATTTTATTTCATCTCTTGTGGCGATTTTGTAACACTTTTATTCATTAAGGGAGATATGATTTTTCTATAATCCTAGTAAACAGACAGAATACCTTTCTCTCTCCTTACCACCAGAAACCACATCAGAAGTGGAGTTGCAAACAGTACTAAATGATCAGAATGAAAGTTAGAGAAAGCTGGAGTTTTTGATTATATCGCCCATGTTTTTTCATCAATGAGACCAAACTTTATAGGACAATGAATTTCACATTTTTCTCAATTTCATTTCTCGTTAACCTATTAAACCCTGAAACCCGGTACAGAGTGCAGAGTTTCCACTGTCAAATTTCCCACAGCCCGGTAGACTGGGCGGACACACTCACCCCAGTCTACAGTTAAAAATAGATCCAACAGGTCACTTTGGGGCAAGGACAATTAATACTAGGGTAATTACACGTTTACTCCAGTGATGGTGTTTGAGGCTTGCATTTACAAAAGATGTTGAATATGAAACGAAAAATGTGCGTTCTCGACCCAGAAGGCCAAAGGTAGGTGTTTTTCAGGCACTGGTGACCAGGGTTTAAAGGGTTAAGATAATTCTGCTTGGTGATAGATTATTGTGTGAAATAAGATTGCAAAATTTCTTCTGTCATTTGAAGTTTATTACTGTTTTTCTTTTTTTTTTAATTGCTCTATTTTTAAATATCATCTTGTTTTAGCTGGCACAGACAGAGTGGAGCAGATCAAGGGAGCAGCCATGGTACCCAAGCGAGCCATGTGTTTAATGGATGGGGAAGTAGACAGATTTCTTGTCCTGTGTCGCAACACAATCATTCCAGCTCCTTACATTGTGCCTCGCAAGGTGAGAAACTGTTGCAGCTGTGCCATTTATCAGAGAGAGATTGAAGTGCCACCTCACATTTTTTTTTTTAACAGATTGGAAACAGGCTTCAAGCCAATGGTTCATCTTAGGGAAATTGATAATATCCAATGTTAATTTACTTAAGAGTTTTGGAACCACATCAACTTCACCACCATTTCTGTTTTTTGTTCTAGGCTAGATTTTGAAAACATTTTGTTATGTCTGTCCTTCTGCTATAACACAGAAGAGTCATTAGCACTGGAAAATCATGTACAGATACCGTGGAGTGGAATCGCTAACATTGTGCTACTTCTCTCTATCGTTTGACACTTCTGTTGAACTATAATTAAATAAAGTTTAGTGATGACAAAGCGACAAAGCATTTCAAGGACACATAGCTATTGTAAGATTATATCTATTCTGTGAGAGATTATGACAAGCAAACAAGAATAGAACCTAAAGTTTATCATAGTGCTCTGGGAAAAATAATGGTCTTTGAATTAATGTTTACATTTGTACATGCACTGTCAACCAATTTCATAAACTACATGCAATAATCATGGGAAGCAGATAATTGAATTCCTTCTCTTGAAGAACTATCAGATCTAATTCCTTTTATAGTTTCATCGAGAATTACATAGATATATGTTTTCCTGAAATCTTTGCTACTCTATATCTAGAGAAGAGATGTGAGCTGGTTATATGTTTCTTTTATTTCAGTCATACAGAGATTTCCACTCAGATATTTATCCAGACACATTGGATGGAGTCCCAGGGCTCTCTGCTGACCAGTGGCTGGCAGGGGAGAGTGCACAGGTAATAGTAATAACACGGTCTGACAAAAACTAATAAAATTATATCTTAGTAAATGAAATTTGTACAGAATATTTTTCACCAACAAAGGGCATTCTGGCTATGTTATCCACTGTTTAAAAAAAAAACAAAACGTTTTTCACCATCACTATGACTTATTGAAGATATCTTTGAAAACATACAGAAACTGAAAATTGTGTACCCTTGGGATAATCCTCTTGTGTAATATAACTAGTAACAGCTCATATGTTAATTTATGAATTGTTCATCTATTGAGTAGGTACATATGTATTTTGGTTCTTTTTTACTTGTCTGCATTGCATACCAGCAAATATGCAATAAATCCTTAAGTGTTAAGTAGTCGTTTTGCAAATTAGTGTTTTGAATGATACTTAACTATAAGCATTTTCAGTAACTGAGGGTCATTGAAATTTGATATTTTCAATATATGATTGTGTTGAGAAATTACTTTGTAATGTGTTTTTGCACCATAAATGTCAGTCCAGTGATGTTCAACAAGGTAATCGTCACGACAACATAGAGATCAGAATTCATGTTAACTGAACATGGTCATGTTTTAAAAAAAAAAAATGGCACTCCAGAGATTTTCTTCAGTTTTAGTTTACATTATTCCACATTTTTCAAATCTGTTGTTTGTTTATACTAATGTATCGAGTAAGTTGCAGGTTACCAGCCTTGGTCATGAATTTTAACCATAGAATTGTCAAGGTACTGATTTACTGAAAAATTAGCTCTTTTTATGTTGTGTATGTTCTGTAATGTCTTCCAAAAAGACATGCACTTTTGTAACATGCTGTTATGGAAACAGTGATACACCAATAATTTCAATTAGCACGTTTGGGGTTAAGATGTCTCTGTAGAATAAAATGTTTTATAACGACTTTGATTAAGTTAATGACTAACATTTGTGAATTTATATTTAGCTGAAGATGGTGCAGCTTCAACCTGGGAAACAACTTATCAAGAGAGAGCGGAGGGGAACTCTCATCTATGGCTCCCAGCCTTCCTCATCCTCTCCCAAATCTCCAGTCAGCCAGAAGCCAGTGGAACTCAAAACTGGGAATACATCAGCCAGTCAGGTAGGTGGCTGCTCTGCTTGATGCAATAGAAAGGATTCAGATAGTAGAGGTTGAATGTAGAAAGATTAATTATGGGACATATTCCAATGAAAACTAAGAAATTCAAAGTGTTTGATCAGAATTTGTTGTGACTGTATAATGTGTTCTAACAAAAATTAAGAAATTCACTGTACTTGTCCAGGTAGCATAGTGCAAGTGACATTCATGGAAGTTAATAATAATAATAATAATAAAGGGCATTTATATAGCGCTTCACCCCCGTAGGGCTCGAAGCGCTTTACAGAACTAAAATGTTTAGCAGCCATACACGAAATATGCCTGAAAACAAACAAGTTTCATAGTGTTCATTGGAAGAATAGCTCAGTAGTCAGGAACGTTAAAATTTATATGACATATGTTCAGTGTTTTCACTTCAGTATTTTACATTGAACACATTTTTATATTTTGTGAGCCATATAAAAGTTTCAAAGTAACAAGAAGTGCTAAAAGCATAATTACTTTATGGAATTTAATCTTAGAATGTTACAAAAAATTGTCTGATTGTTGAAAGTACTTGTATTGATTTTCACTCCTATACTTTAATATGTATCTCTGCCCGTGCAGACAAAGCCCAGTCCCACACAGACTCCTGCTGCTAACCAGGAGAAGACAGTTCCTGCAGAAAACACTGTGAGTTCTCCCTCTACCAAGCCCACATCTGAGGCCAGTCATAATAAACCAGAGACATTACCAGAGAAGCCCAAACTCAGTCCCAAACCATCAAAGCCTTTTGCAGGTATATGGTGTTGTGTATCATCTGGTCATTATTAATGTCATTTTTCATATCTCATCAGTGTTTTGGTATGTAAATCTTTAGCTGCAAGATTGTAACGCTCAAATATCTTAGTTCTTCTCTACCAGACAATACATGTAGTCATGATGGAAAATTTCCTGCACTGTATTTTGCTCTGACTAAATTATGTTTCATTCTTTGAATAGTTTGTTAAACTTTCTTGATACTACTAAATTATGTTTCATTCCTTGAATAGTTTGTTAAACTAAACTTTCTTGATACTACTAAATTATGTTTCATTCTTTGAATAGTTTGTTAAACTTTCTTGATACTCACCAGGTGTTCGTCAGTCCAAATTCCGTCACATTCAAGGGCGCCTACTCCATCCCAGCTGTTTTTTCACCAACATCAGAAATGTGTGCAAGACTGTGCCTGGTGAGAGTGACATGTTCGCTGCTAACAACACCAGATGTGCTGTGCCCTTAGATGGGGCTGGTGGATGCATGCAAGTCCTGGAGGTACACATGTGCATTAAGTGTTGACTATGGGCATTGCCCCTCTCAACAGTTTTAAATGTACAAGACTCAAGAGGCAGCTTATGAATTTTATAGAGATACTGTGGACACATCATTATTGACCACGGCGGTTCAGTAGAGGACCGTTTAGTTTTCGCCTCAGTAACTTTGCCCTCACCGGGGCCAAGCCCAGGTGACGCACTGATCGGGTTACCTTATCGGGGAATTCGGTCAGCGCTGGAATGTTACCAGTT
>JBCAUA010004211.1:0-13450 GCA_038406235.1 Peronia verruculata | reverse complement strand
TCATCCCCCGATGCAGAGCCCGCGAGTCGATCCCGACCGCTCCATAAGCAGACGCCATACCGATTGAGCCACTGCGTTCCCGTAAAGAAATCACTAGAGTCACTATATTAATATATTTTTCTTCGTTTTTTCGTGCCAGGTAAGAAAAGTCCGCCAAATTAAGACAATTTCACAACAAGCAAAGAATTTCTATTGACTTCCATAATCAAGATATACAAAAATCCCCAAAAATGCGAAAAAAAAAAAGCTTTAAAGTGTCCCCAACAACCAAATGGCGAACGTGCGGCAAGCAGATAAAACACATGATCATATATGCGGCTGCATTTTTCTCGGATCACAAATAGATCTAGATCTAGATCTAGACACTGTAGACAGTTCATGCGATTCCACCCAGCTCTGGGCGATTCCCTCATAGGGTGTTTACCTGACAAACAGGCCGTTGTCATCATATTGCCCTGTGTTCATTATTTCAGGGCTAAACTAAACAAACCCTATCTCACATCTGTATAACACGATAGCAAGCCCATTTATTGTATCCTGTTTTAGATTTAGGTAGATTAGCTCTGGGTCCTGTCTAGACTAGTCATTATCATTCTAATTCCATGCTGTAGATCTACAAAACTTAAAGATGGTGAGCTCATGTGCTGTTGTTGGTTGTACAAACCGACGTCAAAAAGATGTTGATCGCAGTTTCCACATGTAAGTAATCACAATGATTGAGCTAAGGCCACACGATGAAATCAAACTGAGCTGAGTGTAGAAATGACATAGAGCTAGATCTAGATCTAGATCTAGGCCTATTTGCCAACAGTGAAATTTGACACAATTTTTTTTCCGTCACCAAACCCTTTTATATCAATCCAAAAATGCATTTCAGAGTTCAGATTATTGAAATAGATTGAGTAAAAGCCAAAAAAATGTAATTTGTGCATGGCCTGATGAAAATTAATAAGGATTTACACAACTGAGCAGCTATTTTCTCACTAAATTCAGCTGCAGCAACAGGCAGAACAACCACTTTTTTCCACACATAGGAAAATGAATAATCTTTACAGTGAGACCGATAACTCCGTATCAAAATTTGAGAGTCTGATTTCATCGTGTCACATCTCATAGATAATAGATCCAGATCTAGATCTAGATCTACCTCTGTTCACGACTGTCGCAGACCTAGGGTGAATACTGAATATATCAATTACAACTTGAATTGTTAAATAATAAATGCTAAATTCATTGTTGCTGCACCATCCATCTTCAGACAGTGCATCCATCAGTAGACAATGGTCAGGACTGATAGGTTTCTACCATTTCATATTAAAAGAAGAGAATATCTAGATCTATATATTCTGTAGACTGAAACTATGTAAATAGGAAAAGAAGAAGAAGATGAAAAGAAACTTAAATAACACAAGAAAGAAGGAAAAACTGCTTGAAGAGTGAGGGAAGCACTGTCTCTCAAATCCTTTCTTTACTGAAAGAATTGAGCCTGACAAAATAGATGACAGTGCATGCTAAAAAAAAAAAAGGCTTACAAAAGTGATCTTCATTGATTAGTTAATCAGGGATCCAAAGTGGACATAGGCACAAAATTTATGCTATAATAATAACTTGGGTATCACATTATTTTATGACACCTTGTTTAGGTTTCCTTTCTCTGATCTTGAAAGATTGCAAAATTGGATCAGTCTAGTAACTCATCAAGACTCAAACGGAAAACCCTGGAAGCCTACAAAAACATCCAGAATTTGCAGTGATCATTAAATATTTAATTTCTTCCTGGAGATTTTTTTTAACTTGATACTCAAAGTCCTGCGCAGTACTGCAGTTCTATCTGTTTTTCCTTCTCACCCCCCATAAAATAGCCAATGCGAAAAACATCTTGGAGATCATCTTTGACGATGGAAGTGCCTAAAAATGATAGTGATAAAGAAAGAGAATAAGAAGCAAAACAGCAAGAGTGCTGGCTCATTCCTATACTTGCCCTTAACTGGATGTAGAAAGTGAGCTGAAAAATCTGAACAAATTTTCTTGCGAAAGCAAGAGCAACAATAAGTAAAAAAGACATGTGAAATAATCAAAGCTCTACGCATAAGGCAAAAGTGAAAGACAATATGCCACAGTAGTAGTAAACATCTTGGAGGAAATAAAGGGCTAAATAATGTTCTCATAGGAGCACAAATTGCTAAAGTTCAATAATAATAACAATAAAAGTTATAGTAATAATGATAAAATATTTCAAGAATCATAAAATCCGTTTGTTTACAAGAAAAGACTTGCTATCTCTGACTATTCTCAGTACATAGTAAAGGACGCCGAGCAAAGCAACGCCAGGTCTCACCCTGGCCATGGCATGCAGCCACCAAGTGTTAGCATGCCAGGTGCAGGGTGTTTTGTTAAGGTAACATAACGATTCCGCTCTCCAGTATAATAGTAGGCCTATAACCTCCTTGTGTGATAGATCTATCACGCTTGCTGAATGTTAAGTTAATGCAATAACCCCCTTCGCTTGCTTGCCCGTTGTTATTGTTAATGCCTGTTTATTATTTCAACACACACAAAACATGCACTGTCAGTACCTCACATATAATTAGTCTATAGTCTGCTCTTGGTGTAGATCTAGAATCTAGTCTTGTTCAGTCATTTTCATTCCATGCTTTACCAAAGTTACAGCAAAGAAAGATGGTGCAAACATGTGCAATTATTGGTTGTACAAACCAATATCAAAAAGATACTGCTCAGAGTTTCCACATGTAGGTAAGATTCACTGAAGATGGACAGTATCTCAATTGTTTGGCTTTCCGAAAGCCTAAAGAATGATATATCGATTATTGTGCTAGGGCCTACAACTTATAAATTCTAAATAAATTTGTTGTTGCAACCATCTTACACTGTGAACACAGTATTTCCATCAGTAGTCACATGGAGGAGAAACCATGCATTCTGTTGAGTGAAACCATATTTATTCATAAATGAAAAGAAAAAAGAAATGAAAACTATTAGACGACTGAGTGAGAGGTAATATCACTCAACTCAAAACTTTTTCTTTGCTAAACAGATTGAGCTAGACAAAACAGATGACAATGTATGCTGAAAAAGGCTTTTGTAAAGTATTGATCTTGATTGGTTAATTAAGTAATGATACAAACTGGAGATATACACACAAAATTTATGCAATAATTAAAACTCAGACCTGTTTTATTTGACATAATAAGATTAATCTTGAATGTAGCATTTTCAATGAGTTTGAAGACCGAATGAACTGTAAATCAAGGACTGTTATATATATATCTTATTCAGGTTTCCTTTCTCTGATCCTGAAAGATTGCAAATTTGGCTCAATCTAGTCTCTCGCCAAGACGCAAATGGAAAACCCTGGAAGCCTACAAAAGCATCCAGAGTTTGCAGTGATCATTTTCTCCCTGAAGATTTTGAGCTTGATACTCAAAATAAAGTCCTGCGCGATACGGCAGTTCCATCCATATTTCCTAATTACCTCCTGCTCAAACAACCAGTGCAGAAAACATCTCGGAGACCTCAGAAACGCCCCCTTGAGATGACGGAAATGTCTAATGACCAAAATAAAGAACAAACAGCAAATACTGCCAAAGTGCTGGATCTTTCTCACTCCCCACACAAACGACCAGAGGAGAAAACATCTCAGACATCACCTAAGAAACGCCCCTTTGAAATAATGGAAACACCTAAGAATGATAATGATCAAGACAAAAAACAAGTGGCAAATACTGCAGAAGTGTTGGATCTTTCTCTGCCTCCACACAAACAATCAGTGCAGAAAACATTTCAGAGATCGACAATGAAACGCACGTTTGAGATGACGGAAATGCCTGAGGATGGAAATGATCAAGTCAAAGAACAAACCGCAAAAACTGCAAAAGTGCATGACCATCCCTACACTTGTCCTACCCAGGATGTAGAAACTGAGCTGAAGAATCTAAAAGAAGCTCTTGCAAAAGCAAAAGCAACCATAAGTGAAAAAGACAAAATAATTAAAGCTCTACGACAAAAGTTGAAGAGACGGGATGCAACGATAGCAAAAATCTTTGAAGAAACGGAGGGCTTGAAACTATTTTCCTCAGAGGAACACAGTTCACTGAAGCTCAGTTTTGACCAAGATACACTCACTTTAACAGAAAATGAAGTTGTAGCAACCAGGGAAGAAACACAGACGCATTAAAAAATTTTGTAATCTGACATTATTTGCAGCAGACAAGTAAGAAGATCATGTAAGAAAGTCGCTAGTGCTGTCACATCCCTCAACAATTCGTCAGTGGGTTTCGTCAAGAGACTGCAGTCCAGAATTTTGACTGAGGTATTAGAAGCAAAAACACCAAAAAAAATAAATCAGTAGACATGTTTTACTCTGTTGCGCTTGAACAAAAAAAGCTTACAGTCAAACGCGAGGATGCAGAGCTATGTGGGCTCGGTAAATTATGGACATCTTCATACAGGATGTGGGTGTGAAGACACCCTTGCACAAAAAGTATTGTGATGATGGTGGGAGGGTTGAAAAATATGGTAAATTACCCACTGATTACATTTCACAAGGTCAGTGCCCAAATTTAAGCCCAGATAATTTGGGACACAATCACATTAGTGATTAAGGGCGCTCTGTTCTTGCTATCTTGTGACAATAACTTTACCAACCAAGATACTGCAACAGGATTGGAGTGTCATCTGTCAGATTCTTCCTATTGTCAGAACTTTTTTGAAAATCCTGTGACCAAAGAAAATGTTTGTTTTGATGCATGCCATCTGATAAAAAATGTTTGGAATTGTCTTGGTAATTTAAAGTCCACTTCAAAGGTCACATTTTTTTTCTGGTAGTGTCTATTGGAACTGAATTCCCTTCAGCAAAAAGATAATTTGCTTTTGGTGACAGAGAAAACATTGTTTATTATGGGAGAAAAAAAAATGAAATTGAAGTTAGCCTGCCAAACTTTGTCAGCTCCTGTGGCTAGTGCTGTTGACTTTTTACAAAGTCGGCACAGTTTCAAAGCTACAAGGCCGTTACATCTTTTTCTAGGAATGTATGATTTTTGGCCCCTGTAACTCATCAAACCCATTTGCTAAAGGTTTTAAACAAAATTAAATGATGCATAGCAATATGAGAATGATAGAGAAAACATGAAGGAAGTCTTTGTAAATATTACAGTACGTAAGGATGAACACAATGGACCACTTAAAAATGGAAGAGGGAAGACTGGCTTTACAGGATTTTCTGCACCAAATTGTTGCTTCAGAGATATCACTACTTTTACATTCTAAGATACAGATTATCGCAGAATCACCTCGAAACATTTTTTTGTCAGAATTCACCATCACCATGGATGACCTGACAACACTTCAACATAAACGGGCCTTGAATGTTGTCCCTCTAAAATATAGTGTGTTTCCCTCAAAGAATGCAAACTGCATCACAACTGAGGAAATTGAGAACAGGTTACTAGAACAAGAATCAGAGCATTATGGACCTGCTTGATCGGACTTTGAAAACCTTTGTTGAGGTCTTCACTTCATCCAGTGAATGTCATCAGCATACATTGCACTTCATCAGCAATTTTGTGACAAAAATTATTTCAGAGTGGATCAAGTGTGTGAAATGCAAAGTTGCTTTCTCTTCCTGGTAGACATGGCAAGTGCAGTCCTCAGATGTTACTCACATATCGTAAAAAGAACGGCGGTTTGCATTTTTCTGACATGTTTAAAATCATCAGTGATTTAAAAGTGCTCCTCCAAAACCTCACAGGTCCTAAAGGTCCAGTCTAAGTAGTGACACCATACTTCAGCCAGAATGTCACCGGTCATGTGTTGGGTCTGATATTCTGTCAGACATATACAGGAGCATCATAAGAATGCAAAGCACATTGAGACAGAAGACAGTCACGTCCACCAAATAATCACACAGACGCTACAAGCCTTTCTGCCCTATGTATCACCACCAGGAGAGACTGACCTGTGACCGATATATTCACTAAGATGCAGACACACAGCGCCACAAACTCACAAAGACAGTAATTTTTCTTCATCAGTAGATCTGTAAGTAAAATTTTTAAGAAATTCCCCCCCCCCCCTTCCCCCCCCTTTCATCTCTCTCTCTCTCACTCTCTCTCTCTCTATTAAACAGTAAATTTATTTTTTTATTGAATCGTTATTTATTACAAATTTATTGATTGGCCCACATGAGGCAGGATCTCCAGAAAGCTGATGATTTATACCATGAGGGTTTGAAGATAGATGACCTTTTGTTGAGTCTCTCACACATGCAGTTTGTCTAAGTTGACTAACTCATAATTTTGTTTTAAATACCATTATAAGATTGTCAACTTCATTGCATTATAGTATATATGGCCAAAAAAAAAGCAGAGACATTGTCATAATTTTTATTTTAAAGAATTGCTATCAAGGATATTATAAAGTCCTTAACTTATATATATATTTCAACTAGTTTGGTTTGGAACCTAGTTTTGAATTCATTTATTCTATGAGTCAGTATGCTTCTATTTCTATAATACTCATTTTTCTCATACAAAAGATACAGAAATCAGGCAGTGGACTTGTATCACATAAATAAGAACTGGGAAGGGATTATTTTATAATATGACAATACTGACTAAGTGATGCACAAGAAATGAGATGTTGATAGATGAAAATGACTGCACAACACCATGATTGTTATTCAGATATATGCATTTTTTTTTTTTTTTTTTCAATTCTTTTGTTTGCCTCCAGATTGCGGATGAGATGTATAAATCCAAGAAGATCTCCCAAGACAAGTTCATCACAGCTCGGACATTAATGTACGATGGTTTGGCAGATATTGCTTTGCACACAGGACAGGTGGAGACAGCTGAAACCCTGTACAAGGAGACCATGAAAGGTTGCTTGTCACAGGTAACTAATAACAGTTATTATGTTTCCAGTTTTTTTTTTTTTTTTCAATGCTACTATTTTTTGTGGAGGTTTCTCCTCTTGCAAAGTGGCAGTCTTTCCAGGAATGTCACTTTATGTGTGTGTGAGGTGTTCAGCAAAAACCGGGCACATGTCGGTGGCATTCATTTTTAGCAATATTGAAAAAAAACAAGATCAGGTCAAAATTTAGGCCTTTGGAGATGTTGGCTCCAGACTGTTCCTTAAACGTTTGTTTTTCATTCCACAAAAGGTTATCCTCGAATTCAACGCCCATGTGTACTTTTTGAAAAGTTTTTTTTAAACCAGTTTGTCGAAAATTTACCATGAAAATTCAGGTTATATAACGAATTACTTCACCTTTTTTACGAAGCCACCACATTCCTGTACTTACCCCTGTTTATTGCTTACCAAAATGAAGAGTTTAAACAGAGCTATCTATTGATGAGTAGTTCACCTGAATACATGTGTTTACATTCAAGGTTTTCGAACTAGAAATGGTGAGCATGTGCTTGGTGTCCATGATATCAGTGCCTTTTTGTTATCACCAACTCGCCTGATTATTACTGCTGTCCTATTCCACCCTGCTCATTTAAATCCTTATGCATTGAAAAAAAATGTTGTTTAGTTTTTGTTTAACTGTATTTAAAGATTATTTATTATCATTCGAAATAATTTAAAATAAGAATTTCAAGACCTGAAGTTGCTAACGCACTTTCTTACAAGAAAAATGGCGCACAAAATCCTGGCTGCTTGAACACAGCCTGAGTGTCAACAGATTGCCTCGCTATTAAATGAAGCCAGGAGATGTAATGTTATTGACATAATAGGAGAGCACGAAGTAAAGGAACTTATGAATGAATTTTTCACTTGAGGTAGCTCCAATACTGATGTGAATCCGATGAAGAGACAATCTGACAGGCATCTACCACTAGATCTAGATCTATTTTCAAGTCTAGAATTGGACCTTATGCTGGGAACTAAATCTGTGTAAAACCTATAGAGATGTAAATGCATCTTATCATTTTATGTTTTTAATATTCTAGATCTAGTTGACACTATTTCTGCACATAATCGATTTAGACTTACATCTAGATCCAAGTTTTAAAGTGCACCAGCAAATCTAAATCATTTTCATACTTAGGCGAACAGCGAACTATACAGTACAGTGAAATCTTTAATAACTATTTTTAACAAGGAATTTGTCATTTAACATGTTTTTTGTTCATTTGTAACAACTACACAGCTGTTTTGATTTGGTATGAATTGAATATGCGATGTTTGTGTGAAGATATATGTCTCGCGGCCAGTCGAAATGAGACGTAAGTCGCTGGGCTAGAACGGAGAAATCAGGCTTTGAATGTGAAGAGGGGAGTCAGATATCAAATTTTTTTTTATTGCAGAAATCAAAAGTGCACTTATTTCTAAACAAGACAGTATCGGTCTTATCCTCAATACATATTACGTGATTAAAATCGTTTTTTTTTATGAGGTAGGCATGTAGATTTATGTGTGCGACTGTTCCTTTAAACTCGATTTACTCGGAATTCCGCTCATTGCTGAGTGGTCCCCCTTTGCCTCTTTAAACTGCAGTATCTCTGGCTAGAATAAAGCTAGCTCAAAACTTTTTTCTTTCCCTGAAAGGGTATGAAATAAGCTATCACATGATACCAAAAACTCCATATGGTGAAAAATCAACATACGTCTCATTTTGACTGGTTGTGAGACATATGTACTAGTAATCTCTCTAACTTACAAACCACACAAAATATATAATCATAGATGATTTGTCACCCTTACAGCTAAATCTGTAAACTAACAGTTTTATTCCAAAACCACCCAAAAGTTTCATATGCAGACAGCAAACAGCAGTAACAATAGGTAAACATCTGTAGTACACTCACTAGAGCTATGTAGACTCTAACACATGTATAACAGCTTTACTTGTATGGTACCATAATGTACTCCATACATGCAGTACTGTACATGCAGTAGGCTTCTCCAAACCAATTTCTTTTTTTTTTTTAGATGAGATCACATTTACCAGTGCTACTGTATGGAGCAGAGATCTTTGAACCAAATAATTTAATACCAAAATTACATGTACATGTATTTACTTTCTGTATTTGTTTTGGTACCAAAATTTTCTTTTCATTTTCATATAGTTACAGGTTTCTGATGTAAATAATCTACAACATTCATAAGACAATTTTTCTCAAATACAAGTATTTGTACATGTACATGAAAGAACAGCACATTGTCCTGTAACAAAAAATTTGAATGGTATCTTGGCTGATTTAGCCTATCGTCATTCCAGGGAAACTTTGTTGTTTGTCTCATCACTTTCTTCTACATCTTTATCAGATTTGATTTGGTCATCCATTTTTTTCTCATAGACAATCCAGCATACCCTGACTATTCTCCTGTGGTTCAAAGTTAGAAGACCAGAAGTCCATAACTATTCACAATAAATAGTGTGCTCGCACTTTGAAACACATCGCCCAAATGCACATTACTTACATTAGGATCATTGATTCAATTTTCAAACTTTTGGGATATTTTGATTTAGCATTGTAAAATTATGCTACCTTGGTTCATCTCAAAAACAAATACATGTACATGTACATAGATAGTAAAATCATTCACATGTAGTTTTTCAGATTTTGCACTGGTTTGTCGTGGTATTCTTCTTTATTGTTTTTTAAAATAAATTTGCCACCTTTTGGCATACATGTACATGTAATTCTGTATCGTGTCAGGGAACATAAAGAGATTCATCAAATCTCTTGAAAGACAACAGCATCTTATATCCCATCAAATACAGAAAACCATAAGCATTGATAAGAGTTCTGGTAAAGTTTAGCAAAAGGCTTTGCAATCTTCCATGCCTAAGTGTTAACTTATTTCCAGCAGGATTATTCATTCACAAAAATTCTGCAATATCCAGCCTAGCAGGCAACTTTATATAATTCTCTTTGTCAAACAATTACATATATTATATACTGCAAACACAATCCTATATACCTTCATACATATTTATCAGCACCCTGAATCTGAAATGAAACACTTTTATTCTAACAGCCTTTGATGCCAAAATGGTGCTGGATAACATCATGAAACTAAGAAACAAGTAGAGAAATTACATGTACTTTTACTACAGTTAAATTCAATTAACTATGCATCATATCACATGAGATGGGTATACCGTTTTACATAAAGTGTGAGAAGATTAATTCAGTTTTATATGAGAAACGACACAAAGAAATCAGGCTCTCATCAAAATTCGAGCATATGGAGTTATTGGTATCACTGTTTAGCTTATGTATTCCTCTTTCTGTGTGTGAAAAAAATTTTTGTTCTACCTTAAATAGAAGTCAAACTATTGGCAAATTAAAGGCGAGGGGGTGACCTGTTGTTGCAACTGAATTTACTGAGAAAATGGCCAATCACTTTTGTAAACCCTTATTAATCTTTGTTAGCCAATGTTGCTAAATTACAAATGTTGGGCCTTTACGTAATCTATTTCAACAAATTTAACTCTGAAATGCATTTTTAGATATATACAAGGGTTCTGTGAAGAAAAATAAATTGCCTTAAAATTCATTCACTTTTGAAAAACATGATTTCTCCGGTCACCTCAGTTTAACCAGCGCCTATTTCATCGTGTCTTGTCTCATGTCTAAGCACAAGTTCAAAATGCTTCACACGTCTTTTGGGCTTTTTCTGTTTTCAACAATTAAAAAATATCTCAATAGCATTAGTGAGCTGAAGGAAAAAGTGTACAAAATGTAAAACAAAAGTTCTGCAATGCTAAGAAATGGCACTGATGAAAAAAGGCAATATATATAAAACAAAGACAAGGAATGTCACAACAATAGAAACATACATGTATGTGAATATCTGTAAATTTACAGTGACAAATTTTTTCTTCTTCTCAAAAGAACCAATATTGTGCAATCATTTCTAATATGTAGTACACTTCATAAAATATGATTTTACAAGTCAAAACTGTCGTATATAAACTGAGATGATAATTAAGAAAATGCATATAAATTGTCTCAGTTCAGAGAGAAAAAAGAAAAAAATGCCCGTAATATGCAATCACAGACAAACAAATGTAAAAATTTTAATACATGTGTATGTGTATTGTGATGATAACTACATGTATATTGATCTATGGAGCAATGTGAAGTGTAGGCCTATACAGTATAAGATATAATAATACATTAAACATTTCTGGCGCATGACTGCCCATACAAATAACATACTGTCATTAAAGAATGTTGTCTTTAAGGTATAATGAAAATACATGTATGTACAGTGTAATATCTATGTTGTAATATATATAGTGTATATATGTTGATATCATCCCTGATCTGAACATCATCAAATGACTCATGAGAAAGCACACCTTGGAAAATAGTTAATACTAATCCACCTTAGTATTCAAGTTATAGTTATTCATTACGTAATGAGTGTAATGTGTTCATGATCACATACATTGTTCCCTTTGTTTGAATGAGATCAAAAGAAAAAGATAAACTTTTTTTTTTTTTCTTTTTCCTGCCTATAGCCCAGGCCATGATAAAAAATGCTGTCAGATTTGAATGTATATGGACTGCCCTCAGGACGATAAGTATGAGAGCCATGCACAAAATAAAACTGTCCCAATCTGATTCTGAAACTAGTACATGTATGTGAGCAGAATTCATACCAAGTCTGATGGGAACTGTCTGAAGTTTATGTTTTTTGTCTGTGTTCAAGACCATGTCTGCAACACCAGGCCCTGGAGGGTTTAATCAAAGCAGAGTGGAGAAATGAAGAACAGGTACTTGCATGTATTTTTTTTTTTTCCCAGGCTAACAAGGACTGAATAAAGGCATCCTTTATCACTAATCACATCAATACATAGAATGAGATATATACTGTATAAATATAGTTTTTCTTTCGCAAAAATGCAATAAAAATATCTTGTGTCATAATTATAATAATAACAATAGTATTAAAAGAGAGCATTTACATAGCTCAGTACAGACCCCAAGGACTTTACAAACTATTACTACCTCAACGAAAGTCATATACATTCTCAGCTTTCTTGGAAACTTACAAGATCGCTGCTATACCTTAGGTGCTCAAATCCTTATCAATATAACAATAACAGTCACTAAAAACCTGGGCCAAGTCAGGAAATGTGTGTAAATAGCTCCTTTCATTCAATGACATAATATCGGGATTGTCAGAGTTTTAATTTGGAACTTTCTGACTACAAGTCTGATGATCCATCAAAGGTCACTGATATTACACAAAACGAAAGAAAAAAGGA
Source organism: Peronia verruculata (assembly GCA_038406235.1). Classification (NCBI taxonomy): domain Eukaryota; kingdom Metazoa; phylum Mollusca; class Gastropoda; order Systellommatophora; family Onchidiidae; genus Peronia; species Peronia verruculata. The sequence continues at coordinate 1,200 of JBCAUA010004211.1, read as the reverse complement.
AATGGACATCCAATATGCAGTATACGTATTCATTTCAGGAATGGGTAGATTTTTATCCATCTTTGCTGCCATGGGTCACATCAATGCAGATCAAACGATAATCGCTGATTAACAATGCCTTTAAAATATTGATTTGCATTTGCATTTTCCTCATGCTTTTTTAGTAAACAGTTTTACTGTTTGGTGTATTAGCTCAGTGATTTGTGCTGCAGCCTTTGAAAGCAGAGGTCAGTGGTTCGAATCACAAGGGTTGTATGTTGTATCCTTAGGAAAGATACTTAACACACAATTTTCTTCAGGCCGCCCATCTGTAAAACGGGTACCTGATGTATATCAGGGGAAGTACAGTGGCGCTGCACTGCGGTGACACGGTCTGAAATGGTAGAGCCAATTTCCCCTCTTGGGGGTCAAGAGATGATACTTTAACTTTACTTCACTTTAGTCTCAGTGATTTCCCCATGCACAGGTATCATGTGATATCTAAATACTGAAATATTGCTGAGTACATGAATTACATGAACATATATTGTATTCATAAAAATGTTTAACCTGCCCAGTCAAAATATTAAACAATTTTCTTCCATGTCCGAAACTTTAAATTTGGTTATGCTAAGCTCTTTCTGATTCACTAAGCTCTTTCTGATTCCAACTCACAAACTATCACATTCTGAACACAAAATGTCCTATGACTCATTGCCATAGATCATTATACACTCATGACTTATGGAAAGAGCAAAAGGTCACCAAAGATTTTCTATAAAACTGGGCTGGAGACAAGAGCTTATGTTCTTGTATTCAAAAGCCAAGAAAGATGTTTGTAGACTGATTGTAGTGATATCAAAACTTAACATTTTTGTATTGCAAAAGCCATAAATAGCTGACATCCAGGACTGGATTGTGACCAAGAGTGTGTTTTCTTTTCTTGCACAAAGGAGCCATCAAAGATGATGGCATCAAAACTGGATTAGAATCAAACAACAGGCTGACTAGTTGTTATATAACATGGCTGCACAACACTGGGTCGGCAGCATCGGATTCAGATTACAGCAGTTTTACAGTGGAGTCCGCTTAAGATAAACTGCCTGGAGCCCAATCAAAAAGTTTATCTTATCCATTTCAAGACATATAGTCAAAAAAGATGGTATAACTCATTAACTGAACAGTTGTTCATAATTCTCGAATAGTCTCCCTTGTTTAAAA
>JBCAUA010004200.1:0-13450 GCA_038406235.1 Peronia verruculata | reverse complement strand
CCCCCCCTCCAAAAAAAAAAGAAAGGAAAGAGCAGAAAAGAAAAAGGAAAAAAAAAAAAAAAAAGAAATGGGGGAAAAAGATCTGTAATCTTCTTATTACAACAGTTTTTTTGCCTGATGTCAAGCTTTACAGCATTCCTTCTTTAATTCCACACTAACTGGTTGTGTTACATATGACTTGCTGGAGAAATAGGATAATTCAGAGAAACTTTAAATTCAATAATGAACAGAAAAATGAATAATATTTGTATGTTGTTTGTTATCTTTTATTCCATCCTCTCAGGAGAATTGTTGCATTGATATTTCAGAGGAACTGAGGAACAGAGAACAAACAATCTGCGAAAAGCTGAAAGACTGATTGAAGAAATTGAATCAATCAAGGTTGTAATACAGATGTATTTTTCATTGTTATTTGCCTGTGATTTTAGCTTGAATATGATTCCTGGCTGCCATCTTTATTGTATGTGCATGTGGAAATTAAGTCTTGTTTCAACATTAGGCTTCATGAAAAGACACTTCAAACTCTCAAAAATTCCAGACAGTGAGCTGTTTACATATCAATTGTCAAAGCAGTAACTCTTCATCTTAAACCACACTGAGAACTTCAGACGCGACAGGAGTTAACAATGTCCTTTTGCAATATGTCAAATGACTTTTTTAAAAAATGGAAACATGGAGTCCATGCAGAAAGCAGATGTTTTGGGCTATTTTTTTATGTAAGTAAATCTTTGTGTCAATGAAAATCTAGTTTGGGTAGTGGTGGAAAATTCTCATAAAAACAAAACTAGATTATGTGTGTATCTGGTTATGTATCTGTTTCTCTCTCCACAGAAACTCAAGGAAGACAAGGTGTCGAAATTTGCTTTGGCAAACACATCATCATTTGAAGAGACAACAAAGGTAAACATGTGGATATTTCCTGAATTAATTCAATGAGTCTTTGAAAATATTTTATCACATAACTACTTTGTGTATTATCAGTGTTCTATTGAAGTAAAGAAAAGCACTGAGTCCCTCAGTAGTAACAGAGTAGTTCTTAATTACCAGCTGAAAGTTGCTAAATAAATTTGTCTCACCATTTAACTTCAGACTTCTAATCTAATGTAATTTCATCCATTTCATCCCAAGTCAAAACTTTGTCAAAACAAGTACTTGAGAATGTGAGGAATGTTTTTGGTCTTTGAAAAAAAAGTATTGCATTTTTAATGCTTATATCAGAGAATTTTGGATGTTTTGATAGTTTTCTTGTACCTGATGTTGGATTTAATATTTAAAATACCCTACCTGTTCATTTTGTTTTCTTTATTATTTTTCTGATCAAAAGATTACAGTTTCACCTGGTCCCCGTGCTCTTGCAAGACTGGCAGAACATCCGCTAATAAGTAAAGCAGTAACTGATTTTTGAGAACAGCATCATGATTGGCGAGATCTAGCTGCATATTTACAGACTGGACGCAGATTTAAAACCAAGAAACAGAAACAGAAAAAACTGGCAAAAAGTGTTGAAAATATTAATGCTTCTGAAACAATGACAAAGGCATACATTCATGAACGATTTGGCAAGGAAGGGTTATCTAAAGCAGAACAGAGATTTGAGAGGAAGAGGAAGAGACAAGTGCCTACATCTAATTCTGATATACAAGTGTTTGATACAGAGAAAGACAGTGCAAAGAAAAAAACAAAACTTTTAAATGATGAAGGAACAAGTGATAAAGAGGTGTCAGAAATAGTGGGGGGAATTTCTGCTTCAGAAATACTTAAGAAACAGAAGGAAAATAAGGTGCAGTCTGAAAGGGACAGTAAACAGACATGTACAGGTAAACCATCAGAAAGTGATCAAAACTTTTCCAAAGTTATAAGTGAAAGAAAAAATTCAAATGACAATGCTGACAATGACGAAGAAAGTGAAAGATCAGGTTCACAAATAGCATTGGATTCAGAGAGCGAGCATGAACCAGAAACATCCAAAAGTCAAGTTCTTTTAGAAAGTGTCTTCGTGGAAAAATCCAAGAGACTTAAAGCTCAGTTGAAACAAGGTGAAAACAGGAAAAAGAGAGACTGCATTGATAAAGATGTGTCATTGTTTATGGAAAGGACTATTGAAAATGAAGAACAGTCTTCTGGTGCTGACAATAGTTCTGTGTCTGGAAATAGTGATAATGAAGGCATTGAAGATACACAAACAACAGAGAAGAACCAGCAAAGAAATGTTAGCTCAAAGAATGAATGTGTTATTAAAGCCTTGAACATTGGTGACCAAGACAGTGAGAATTTTATAGATAGTGACAGTGCCTCAGGAAATGAATCTGACAGTAAGAGTGAAAATGAAGATGATTCTAAGAGAGACAAGGCTGATGATGACAGTGAAAGTGATGGGAATAATGTAAAACAGACAAAAAAGCAAAATGATAAAAAAAGATCCATTCCAGAATTTTTAATGCAGTCAAATAAGGCACCAACAAAAGATCCTTTCTTTGCTGGAAGTGATGATGGTAGTAGTGAAGAAAGTGATTCAAATGATAAGGAATTGGAAGATGACTTTGGTAAGTACATGTATGAGGATCCATTAAAAGATGATCCTCATTTCAACAGATCCAAAATGGGGTCAATGTTTCATAATCCTGATGACACAGGACGGGAGGGCTCCAGAAGGACCCGTTTTCAGAGAGAGGGAAACAGGGCATCTTCCCACAGGAGAGGGGGTTTGAGTCAAATTGGCAAGTCTTTCAGAAGCCAGGATGGACGTTGTCATTTGGATAATTCACAAAGAGACAGAGGATTTAAGAGAGGAAACCTGAGAGGACGAGGAAGGGACCAAAGCTTTGGAGACAGACAAAGGAGAGGCTTTGACAATGGACCATCAAGACATGGAAGCTATAATGACAGGAAGAAAAACTTCAGTCAGGAAGAGTCATTTAGCAAAACCAGGTGGGTAGAGGCACATTTCCAGTTTAATTACTCAGTTTTTAAAGTATCTATGACTGAATAGACCATAGTTTGTTTAATTCCAGTATTCCACATTTTATGTCATTATAGTTCTGCAGCTGACAAAGACCACCATTATATGCAGTGTCTGTTAATAGTATTTTATGAAACAGGTGAAAGCATATACATTCTTTTCTCAAAATTGACAGAAAACACTCTGTATTATGTAGGTGAAGCTAATATCTGACATGTTTAATGAATTTTACGCAAGAAGGAAGTTTATATTGTGTTTAGTTTACTGAATGACTTCTATTTTCTTCCAAGTTACTAATGAACTGAACACTCTCTGCTCACATTATCCTGAAAGTTAGTACATATCGATAGAAAGTTTGACCAGTCCAGTGGGAATAGAAAGGGGGGGGGGGGGTGTTCTTGAATGACTAATGAGGCACTATTTTAAATTATTTTATTTTGTTTGCCATTATACAGAAATCACGTTATGGCTCCTGAACTTTGCATTTATCTTAAATTCAAACCCTCTTGTATAATTAGATTTGCTAGCCCTAGTAAGGCTGTGTTGAAAGCAAAAGTAATGTCAAGAAAAGTAGAGGTACAATGGTGTTAGTTTTAGGCCTGAGAATAACTGTTGGTTTTAGCCCTGAAAAAGATTGGTAATGTTTTTGTCTTAAAAAGGGCATTTGAGTAAGTTTTGCTCAGAAAAAGGCTATTAATATTTTTTTTTTTTTAAAAGAAAACAGTTAAAGGAAGCCATCACATAGTCTGTGTGGATGTCTACATAAGCGGGTCAACTGCAAGCAAAAAAAAAACTAGCACGATGTAGAATCTAGCCTATCCCGTCAAAGTGCAAGAACTAACAGCATAACACTGGCGCGGTGCTCTACTACAGGCCTATTTACATCATAACCTTAACACTTTGTAATATATGTAGCATGAGTAGTACATTTACGTGTATAGCTCTACTGTAGACTTGGCAGCACTGGCCCTGGTAAGCAGTTTAAATCTCTCTGCCCTCCATCCATAAACACGTGGCCTGCTTACACTGTGCGCAGTGCACAATACATTGTCTGACTCTTCTCGCCCGATCGACGGCACTGTCTCCTTTGTTTTCAAACCGCCATGGAAACCATGTGTGGGGCTTCAATAGCTGATTTTTACCTTTGTGGTGATCCAGGCTGGTTCCATTTAAAGGAAACTCACGGCGACGACTTTGAGTTATGTGAGAGGCATTTAATAGGGGAACAAAGGAAAAAATCTGTTGTTTCATTTTTGTTCTATTTATCAGAAATTCATTTAATCGCAGTTCAGTTTGAGGGGACTCGAGTGTAAGGTGGGTGGGAGAGGAAGGATTTTTGTGTTAAGAGATAAGGGCAATCCTTGATAAGCGGTGGTATATGTGTGTGGGCACAAAGCAAAGCCTGTAAGTCATATATTGCTTTCCACGCAAGTACAGACTTTACAAGAAAATAAGTCTTGGGCACCAGCAGCTTGCTACATTCTTTGTCGTTCACGATCAAGTGATATACTACGTCTGTCCACTGGTCAGATTTCATTAAGTTTTGTACAATTAAAGAAAACTGTTCTCAAAAACTCAGTTATGACATTACTAATGGCATCACTTCTATTTCACAATTGTAACCATAGTAATTTTACAGAAAATATCCTACAAAAAGTTATCAAAAATATTGACTGGATATCTCTTGAGTTTTATTTATATTTATGAAGTGATATATGGTTTGTCGATTGTCTTCATTTCAGGCCAAGTGGTGCTGGGCACAGCAAATCAGAGACAAATTTTACAGGTGGGCTACAACCTTATGTTTGAGACAATAAATAAAATGCAGCAGATTTCAGAATTTGTTTTCCTCATGAAGGATTGATCCATGTAAAGTTTTATATGATGTATATTCCTTTTTACAGGTATTTTAAAGCCACAATGTTACAACAATTACATGTAGATTGTTTGTTGAACAACCAAAGTTGTTACAACAGTTTTATTTAATCCAGTCATTCGTATCGTTTATGATTCCGGCTCTTGTCTCACACAATTGTTGATATGTTGATGTTTGTTCCTGGAAAAAAATTTGTTTTGGACAGGAAAGCTCAAACTTCACCTGTTCCATATCTGTGAATTAAGAGGTGTTAGTTTCTCTTACACGGTTGCGGGCCAGGTAAATGTGTGGAAGTTAGCAGTTGGATATTTGAAACGTGCGCTCTAGCAGCGGTAAAGCTGTGGCTATTCCCACATTTAAAGGAATAAAAGAGTAATGTGAATTTTTTAATGAATTCTGTTGACTCCTCTGATGAATACTATGACTATGAGTCCATGAATATTAAAAGTCAATGTAAAGATGCAAGAGTGCCTGTTTTTGTCAACTTTGATGATGTATTACTGCTCCATATGATGTTATATACACAAAACATACCAGTTAAAAGTGAAAGATTTTATCTTTTCTTTGAGTTAGCCATATTGATGCAGAGCATTTCTGTTCACTTCATTATCCTTTTCATAAAGCTTTCACCTCACAAGTTTGTGATCGCTTGCATGGGTACTACTGTACTTTTTGACCCCGGTCAACTTGGTGTATCAGCAGGAAATTAAAGGAACGATGGTGGACAGCCATCGATTAGCCATAGAGATTAACCTGGTCACCTTTCTGAATCCTTAGGTTCCGGAGGATCAAATGAAAAACTTCATCCTTCCTGGGAGGCAAGCAAGAGGCGCAAGGCAGAAGAGAGTGGCATAGCAGCATTTAAAGGCAGTAAAATTACTTTTGATGATGATTAAGGATAATCACTTATTGTTGGTAGATTAGCAACACCAGAGGATAGGTGAGCTATGAGATTGTAGCTCTGGATCTTGATGTTGGTACTAGTTCATGACAACTTAACATTACATGTGTTTAACCTGCAGAGTTGCTCTCTTATCATGTTGTTATGTCTGGTGGTGACTGTATGTGGGAACCATCAAATGTGACATTGTTGGCGATGTACTAATGGGCTAAACTGAATCAGTTACTCATGTCACGACTGGACATAAACAAAATAAATCATAATAATGTATAAAAGTTGAAGCTGTTTGTTTTTCATTTCTTTATGCTGTTGAATTCCAGTATAATGTAATTATCCACTGTTTGTTGGTTTACATTAGCATCAAAAAACAAAAACAGATCATAAACAGCACAGTCTGTGTTCTTGTTAGATAAACATGTAGTTTATTTTTTTTTTTTTTCAGGTCAGACAGTGACAAATACTGACATGAACCTTTTTGAAGTGAAATAGTATTTGCCTAAGACATTCTAATTGCAGGTTCTTGCATGGGTAACTGAAAAACTTGCTTTCCAAACGTGTTTTCTAAATGAAAGCAGTCAATTTACAACAGAGAGAAACAAACTGAACACTTAAACACGTAACAACATGTTCCTTTATTTCATGTTTTACAAAAAAAAAGAAAAACTTTTACACTTTTGGCAATGGTATTTAGAATTATATTTGAGGTACACCATGGATGCATTTGTGTCAGTGATCTAAGTTAATGGAAAACAAAAAATCATGAAATACAACCAAATATAAAAACAAAGGGTGTATGAAAAAGAAACTCGTAACTGATAGCTTTAATAGAGGGTTCTATCAAATCTTCACTCTGACTGTTCTATTGATCCATCCTTCATTTCCCCACTTTCCAGTCATAGCAGTTTTTGACAAAGAACTGACTTATTCACATACTGTAGGCCTATATATATATGTAATATGGAAGGCCAAGTAAAGAATACATTAGGTTAATGTTTATAAATCCCAGTTTATGTAGTAATATTTTTTACCAGTACTGCCATGTCTTTTCCCTCTTACTTTTGCTGTTTCACACACATGGCCATAATTTGAGAGAAATGTAAAAAGCTGTGAGTAAAAGCTGTGAATAATTGTTGAATTACTTGTATTTTATAAACTTTAAAGTGACAGTTGAATTATTATAACAGTACATAATGATAAAATACAGATCGTGTACCTTTTTTCAACAGTAAATGCTTACTAGACAGGGTGAGTAAAATAGCTTTAAAAGACAGCTGTTGCATCTTTGTTACAAATTTGGAATTTCCAAATTCCAGTGGTAGTTTTTTTCTGGAAAATTAATTAAATTAGAAGAGTTTTACACAAGAATTTTAGCATGAAAAGTAGCATGAAATGCATTGTGAGAAAAAAGCTGAATAAGAAACAAGAACAACATACCAACATAATGAATGGAATCTACACCTTATTGCTCACATAGGTATTGATCAAAGTGATATGAACATGCATATTATTCATCGGTATCTCATGTCCTAACATATTGTTAGAGTGGATGATCAATGACTAAACCATGCACAAGAATCACAATGGCAGGTATATGGCTATACAAATTGATCTTATTATGCAACACTGAAAATCAGTCATGCCCTTTCTTATATGTCAGTTAGTTAAATCTTGACTTATTTGTGACATAAGAGATTTGCCATTTCATTCGTTTGCCAATATGAGGAACACTCTTCACAAAATCTACAATATTGGACAAGTGTTTGTTGTTTAGGACAATATAAATATTGTACTCTTCATAATGCCCCTTACTCTTACAAGGAGACAACTCATTTAATTGTATATATGGGATAAATTTTTCAATTTTTTTCGAGAAACATTGAAAGTTTGATTTAATTTATGAATTTCCTTTACAAATTTCTATCGGCCACAAGTATAACTTTAAGTATTGTTGTGAGGCAGGAAAATGATAAACGGATTGAAGAATAGGCCTGCATGAATTTCATTCAGCTCATGTGAAAACTAGGGAACACCCAGAACATCTCTTTGGCAGATTAATCACACAACAGATAGTGCCACAGGAAAACAAGAAAAAGATTCCTTCTATTATTCACAGATCATTAACAATATCAATAATTATCTTTCTTGACAACATAACATCAAGTCTGTCTCAAGAGATATATATACAAAATCAATATGCATTTAATTAGAGATAGGGAACAAATTGTTTGTTCACAAAATGCAAACCAGTCGGAATCAATTTATTATACTAATATCATACATGGACATTGATGACATTTTCACGTAAAAAAAAGTACAATATACATGTACTTGCAAACATTTATTCATCTTGTGTATCAGAGTAGTTGTAGAGACTTGCCTGTTTAGGCATACACGTTTTGCCACATACATGTTCACTGTAACTGTTCAGGATAAAATTTGTGCCCATCATAAATATAACTGCATGAATACGTGATTGATTAAAGCTCAATTTCTTGTTAGTGTTCTTTGTGACATAAATTGTCTCTCCAACTTAACTCATGTGTACAATGTGTTTTGAGGTACATGTATCTCTATAGATCATTTTGTAAAAATTTAACATTTGTTGGAAGTGTCTCAGCTATTTGGCTTCAAGCTATCTTATTTATTATAATGTATGTTTTTGCTTACAGATCCTTGAAATCTACTTGGTGTCATAGAGACACCTTATGGCCCTACCTTAACTCCAAAGGTCACTTAAAATCTTCAATGTAACATTCAGTTAGCTGTCACTTGAAGTTAAAGAAAGGCAGGTCCTGGAGGTCATTTTATAAGCTCCTGGGAGCTGCCAATTTCAGTGACTGCCATTGGTTTTGGCATGATCGCGCCAGAGGAAAACAAGAGAAAAGAGCTCAAATCTACTATGATGCTTGGCATGGCCCAGCCTCCCATCCTGAATTTTGTATGTGAATGCATAATACATATTACATGTACATGTATTGTATTACTGTACTACTTGACTTTCATTGCAATAAATTTGAATAAACTTGAGAATTTCCTCTACTCTGAGCAAGTTTTCAAAAAATGTTTTGCTCTGTACTCAAACCAGATTTCATAATACTTGTAGATGGTCCAGAAAAAAAATCTTATTTTGAGATAAATGTTTCTAAAGTTTTTAAAGAAAAAAAGAAAACCCTAGAAAATGTGTGAATTACGTGTAGTTTTTAACCTCAAAACAGCCTTATCTTAGATTTTAGGACATGTACTTTCTCCATGACTTCAATGACCTTTTGCAGGTCTTCTTTTCTGATTTTGCTCCTCTTCAGAATCAGGCTCTCAGAAAGTTTTTGCTCGGGCATGGCAGGTCTATATTTCGCCATCGTATCTTCAGTTGTTAAAACTAAGAGTTTTTTATTTTACCTTATGTTTGATCAATGGTAGGCCTACTCGGAAGTATTTGAAACCAGTCGAATTCTATTCTTTTTGAGAAGAATTTCATCTTAGAGCTCTTTTATTTCTGAATGTCAGCCAATGTCCATCCTTGTACTGGAGTCTCTGATACTGGAGGAAGAGGTCATACTTATATTTAAGATGTGTATGTACAGCCAGTGGAGAAAAACACAGAAATGTCATGAGAAAACTAAAACCCAAATTGAGATTAATTTTAATCGCATAAATCTCTCTTCATTTCAGGACCAATCCATTCCTTGTTAAGGTTTTGAAGTGTGAATCATTAACCAAGTAATCTGAAGTTAAGTGTTGTAATAGACCCACATGTACAAACTGTGCAATACAAATTTATGGGGAAATATCTCTACAACCATTTTAAAAGCAGATTATTAATGGCCAAGGTTTTCAAAATATTTTGAGAATTTGAGATCACATAATGTCACTCAATCTCAAGATAAATACATATATGTATGAACATCAAGGATACTAGAAATTAAGAAATACATTGTACATATATATTTTATATATATGTATGTATAGATGTAGGTGCGTTGGTGATGAAGGACCTCACTCTCAGGTGATAATGTATGCCACATGTATCTAGCAAAAGCATCTCAAGTAACCCCTCAAAATTGTGCATAAAAGCACAAAAGCTTTGTCAAATACACAGACATTAATTTTTTTTAATTAAAAAAAAAATCAAGCAAAGCTGGGATTTGAACCTGGGTTGGTAGGAATATCAGTTATCAGTCTGGTCACCTGTCCATTCGGCCATGGACGACTGTGTGCTCCTGGTAAAAATTAACATCAAGGGATCATCAATAATCTTGTTTTCTGTTCTTTATGTCTCTCTTTCCCTCACCAATGATCCAAATTTAAGTCAGAATTGATTCAATATTAAGATATTGTGGAGTTTTAGAAAGTAAGAGTCTCTAAGACATCAAATTGCTCTCAGAAATGGGTACATGTATAAAAATCAATACCAAAAAGCAAAATCGGGGATTTTAGCCCTGGAAGCTAAAATCTCCAATCCAGGGTTATAGGCTATTATACACAATTTCTTTATATTTTTATTATTATCATTATTTTCTGATTTTTTCATGTATCAGATATCACGATGAACAAATGCAAGCTAAACACCGCTCACACTGAGTAAGATTACAAGTTGATTCAAAAGTCAGAGGGGGAAAAAGACAGTGTCTGAATAGTCCCGAGGGCTAGCGGGACTTAAGTCTGGCGAACCACTTTGTATCAAATTTAGAAAAAAAAATAGCAGCGGTTCTGAAATCAAAATAATTGTTACAGCTTGACCTATGCTGGAGAGAACTGAATATTCCTTAGCACAGACATAAAAATAGAAGGATATCTCCTTATGGGATCATTTAAAATAACTTAAACACATTTAACTGCTGCAATATTTGACATGAGAATTACCTTCATACATATGGTGGAAAAGGCAGTAAACACGGATACTTAAGCCATAATTACAAATACATGTATGCGTTTGAAGGATCACCTGATGCTTTGAACTAACTTGTGAGAAAAAAAACGCTCCAACTAGCCCTGCTAGTGCTATAGGCCTACATACAAGTTCAGAATGGGACTAAGTGTATCATGACTGTTGACTATAAGACAACAATTATAATCCTTGTCATGCAAACTTTTCCTTATTGTTCTTCATTACAGTTAAATTAATACATGTACTTTCATTCAACAAGAATAAAATCAGATTTGGCTATCAAGTAGGAAAGATAGAAAATGAAAATTAAACCATAACAAATGAAAAAAAAAAAAGAAAAGAAAAAAGGTCACTTTACACACAAATCAATGACATGAACTCCAACACACTCAAAACCTCCAATAAATAAAAGTAAATGCACTGAGTTGTCATCAGTTGGAAATAAAAAGCAAACAAAACTGCAGTGCACATGGTGTGTGTATGGAAATCAAGAATGCATTAATATTTCCATTAATTAAAGTAAATTAGCTCTCATAAATTGTAGTTTAAACATTGGCATGCATATTGGCAGAAGACTGGACTGATTCAGTTAAAATGCATTTCTTGCCACATGTATTTTCACCACAGTCTTGGTTGAGAAATCTCATTTATGTCCAAAACAATCAGCAGTCTTTATCTTCATAATGCGTTTATCAATTCATATGTAAATTCATTTGTACTGGTTTCCTTCAACACCAAATGTATCATCTTGTGAGTATTCTACAAATCATTCTGAGCCCCCCACTTTCATTCATTCAGAGTATGAGATAAACTACACATACAGCCCACTTTTCCAACTCATCTACTGCCAATCATGAAAAGTATCATAACTATCAGAAACTGAGTCACACACAAGCAACCAAAAGTATTGTCAAGAAATAGGTTATAAATCCCTTAATGGGCTAGTAAATAAAAATGGTATTTAAGTACACCTAAATTTTTTATTAGAGATACATATTTGATCCTTAGTGACACTGGATGTGTACAGAAGAAAATTATATCATGAATCAATTGCAAAACAAACAAGCAAACAAACAAACAAACAATATTGCTATCTAATAGGCTATTCCTTGCTAAACTATAAGGCTGCTTTAGAAAGTAAGCATCACAATATCATTATTGTTGATATTCTTAACAACAACCTGAGAAAAGCTCTCTATGACACACATTTCCTTTGCTACAACACCTTGCTTCCCAAAAATCTACAGTATTCATGGTTACATCTAAACCTAAGGATAGGAAAGAAACATTCAGTACATTCTACTTTGTCTTATCTCATTAATCATTATTATGAACATTCTGTGAACAAGGTTTTTCTGGTGATCTTTATATTTCCATTTAAATGTAATCATCAACATTGTTTGATTTTCATTGGGCAGTGAAGCTGTCAAATTATGGGTAACCAAACTGTAAATGAAAACACTAACTTTAAGTGACACAACATACATATAGCCTAGAGAAGTAGCTATCAAGTATGTTATCTGAGATATTTTTACCCACACATTTTAAAAGTTCTGGTCTATTGTGTATCAAATTTTCTTGCAGGACTGGCAGCAGCGGTCTTTGTAATAAGGGTATGCACAAAGTCGAGACTGGATAACCATCAAGCAGTTGTGGTAGGTGTCCTTACAGTCATCATCTACAGAAATGAAGAAAAACAAAGATGAAGGAATTTCAATTACACAAAAGAGTGCTTTTCAAATGAATTTTTGAATGATTATATTTGCACTATAAATCTGCAACAAAACACATAAAAATAAAAGACGTATAGACTCAAATACTACTGAATGTTGTACATACAATGTATATATATCCATAAGAAATTTGGTACCCAAAATTGTTTGCTTATATAGATGTTTACATAAAGCTGACATTATTTTAAAAAGGCAATAATAATTACATAGTAACTTTTGAGAATGTTTGATCCGAATCATACACCAAACATATTTTCTTTGAGTGACATTTAGTTTAATCATTCAAAATATCAAAATCAAGGTGCGCATGCTTGCCATACCCTATATGTTGCAGGGCAGTATCCATTTGACCTATATATGTATTTGTAAAAATTTCCCACATGGCTGTGAGTTCTCTTTGAGTTATCTATGAATATTATAGGATGCACATTAAAAGAAAAAAAAAATATTTCCCTTCCTCTGCTTCCCAAAATAATGCATGTATATATAGACCTGTGTCTGTAGTATAACCTACAACAAAACCCATATAAGACTTATGGACTCGAAAACCAATGAATGTATCCATACAAAATCTCGCACAAAACAATGGTGCAGAAAGATCTGTGTTTCTACTTATATAAAGCTGAAAAAGGCTTTACTATGCTTGACGTTTTAAAAAGGTGATAATACATGTAATTGAACAGTAAACTCATGAGAGTGTTTGATACAAATTGTACTTTCAATAGAATTAAGTGTTCAAAACACCAAACAAGTTTTCTTTGAGTAACATTAAGTTTAATCATCCAAAATACCAACATTGAGGGGTGCGAGCTTGCCATACACTTTAAGTCGCAGGGCAGCATTGATTTGATATAATTATATTTAAAAAATCTCACACGAAGACTGAGGGTTTTCTTCTAGTACCAGTGTATACTTTTCACATACATATATATATGAAATACCATGATTCAGTCTGATTTAATCATACTACATTCATTGAAAAAGTGATTATATGTATGATATATGTGATTGTGTTCAGCGCCTGGCAGGCAGCAGGCACAACTGCTCTGTGAAGATGTGCTTTTTTCTGTGGCATTTTTCTATAGTTATGGATGAT
>JBCAUA010004189.1:0-13450 GCA_038406235.1 Peronia verruculata | reverse complement strand
GGGGGGGACTGTGGAAGGGTGCAAGGAGAACAGAAACATTGAGATTATCAATTGTCAAAAAACATCCATCTTATCCAGCAGATACTTTTGATCGCCATTGCCACAACCATGACGGCAGCAGACGACAGTGTGGTATAAGTGATATTATTTTGTAAAGATGTATTGTGAACTTTGTATTCATTAACTTTCAAGAGTTCAAATGAAATATGCCAGGATATACCTCGACCACATTAAATATACACTGGCTGACTGTTTTTTAAATAAAACACAAAGGCAAGTTATGACGCAAAGAAATGAATGTCAGGTTTTTAACATGTGCCGGTTCCACATATATTTGAATAGCTCGCAGAGCACCATCGCGATGGCCCAAAGGAAAATAACAGGCTTTAATGTTTGACAAAGAGAGAAAACTGTGATAGCCTAACAGAGGGCACAATACTAAATTAATGTAAACGTGCAAGGATACAGCGCAGGAGGTCATAGGTTATAGTGTATGCGGTCACAGCGTTGTGATAATATTGTATTACTGTTAGCTAACGAGAACGTCCCATGATTTTTCAAGGGCTCTGTATCACGACTGCTCATGTAAGGCTTGCAAAGGAAAAATGATGGTCATGTTTGTTTTTCGCATTGGCCTGATTAGTATAATTGTTCTCCTGGTCGGAAACCATGCCATAAAAGTATGCATGGAAATATGTTTTTAGGACAGAAAAAGTACCTGGTGACGAAACGGTTCTTTGTGACAGGAATGTGCTTTTGTCTGACGGAAATGGGTCCTTGTGGAAAGGTATTCTTGGAAGTGTATCTCTGAGAGAAAAGAATGGCTCTGAGACGAAAATTATTTCTCTGTGACGGAAGTGTGTCTTTGAAGATATGTGTCTTTGTGACGGAAACGTAACTTTATAACAGAAAAGTCTATGTGAAAAAAACGTGCCTCTTTGACGAAAGGAAACGTGTCTTTGTGTGCTCTTTTCACACTTTAATTTGTTTCTCTTTCTTTCTTTCTTTCTTTCTTTCTTTCTTTCTTTCTTTCTTTCTTTCTTTCTTTCTTTCTTTCTTTCTTTCTTTCTTATTCCTTTCCTCGTTCCTTTCATTCTGTCTTATTTTCTTCTTTCTTCTTCTTTTTTTTTTTTTGTCTTGTTCTTTTCCTCCTCCCTCCCCCCCGCCCCCCTTTCCCCAAGTTCAAGTTTTTTTTTGTTGTTTTTTTAAAACTCATATGCGCACAAATTGTATAAATCATAAAGAAGTCAAGGTCCTTCAATATCGCATAACATCATTTAACACATTTATTACCGACACAACAATTGGCGCTCGAGACAACTTCCGCAATAAAGTGCCACACCCTGTTCAGCTTCTTTAGTATATTTGCGGCCTTTCACTACTGAGAAAAGTATTAATTGCCTCGCTTTTGACTTTAAAGTTTGGCCAGAAGAACTTCTAGCTATAAATGTTCGAGTTCTTTTTTTTTTTTTTAATTTAGGCCAGGAAGTAGAATCATCCGAGTTCAAACTGCCGAATGTTCATCAACGTGCACATCGTGAATAAGCAATCTCCGAAATAAATTCAATGTTAGATGTCGGGTTTAGCTGTCCGAGAGGCTAGGAAATCGTTGAAAAAGAAGAGGATGAGGGGGAGGAAGAAGAAGAAATAGCAGAGTCGAATTTGTCCCATCCCCTGGAAGAACTGGAATCCGACATCGACAAGCACATGCCTAAACCATGAAATCTCCATCCCTGACCAAGCTAGTGCTCCCACATATTATATATCAGGTTTGAAAATGATTGACCCAAGGTCTTAATTACCGCCAGATGGCTACCTGAGTGAGCGGCGAAAGCCAAGAACTCTTGAGACGTCCAGATTGCTGTCAAGTGTATGAGTTCCTCAGCCCACTTGCCCCCACACTGTAGTAAACAGGATATCAGTCATTGCTGATAACGTCTTGCTATTTTTCGACTCTTGCGTTTCATATCCTAATATTTATCCTATAACGCAAACCCTTTTAATACAGTGCCTGATTGCCAGATAAGCCCAAGCGACGCTGTGCGAGGGTCTTAACCCTAAAAATGCCAAAGGGCCAGTTTCGTCAAAGACGCATTCACAGTAATTTGTATTGAATTTAATTTCCTTCTGAACAGCAAAAACTTCGATAACATGGTATTCATCACCTTAAGATAAACTTATTTCTTAGGGATGATGATGATGACCAGATAAAGAGCCAAAAGGATTAGAAAGTTTGGCAATACTTTATTCGGTGTTTAAATGTATCGAGTTCCAAAGATCGTCGTTTGTTTCTTTTAGTGTATTGAGTTAGCTGGCAGTACACAGTCCGTCTTAAATCTAACACATTTGTATGAAATGATGATGATGATAAATATACTCATTATAAAAATCTGACAAATCATCAATTTCTCTCGAAATAGGTAGAGTTAATATTTTGTGACGTTTCCTCGGAGTAACTGTTGTATATTCTTCTCTATACCTCGAGAAGGAGGTCAGAAAATCCGGTTACGATATTTATGTTTTAAAACAAATATTTTGACTCTTTCGTTATCATTCTCAGGGAGAATGTGGTGGTATAAAGGGGTGGGGAAGGGAGAGAAGGGTGGCAGAGAGAAGTGGTGCATGGACAGGTAGATTTTGTAATACACGAATTTAAAAAATACACCATAAACCTTGATACATTTTCACTTACAAAAGAAATGTAATCTGAATCATAAATTACGTGTAGAAATGGCGGATAGATGGATGGATGGATGGATGGATGGATGGATGGATGGATGGATGGGATGTAGCCTGGTGTGGCAGACCCTGTTTCTATTTCTCCATTATTGTCTCGGGGACCGTCACTGACAGTCAGTAAATTGTGCATGTTGGATCCGCAAAACAGCAATCTCCTTTACGGGCCATCAACAGGTTCAAGACGAATATAATCTTTGGATCATAATGTGGAAATGAACCGGCAAACCTGTCTTGATATCAATCGGACATGTGGATTGACTCCTCAAAACAAGATTCGGAAGAAATATTTCGTTCATGAAAAGGCTTCAAAATAATTTCTCTTATCATAGATCCATCTTGCATGTTCTGTGAAAAGAGTGGATTGAAGTATTACTGCCATCCACAAGTTGTCAATGAAATACAAATATTTCTCAACACACTTAGACGTATTGGTGTTGCTGTTGATTGTTTGCTTTGTCTAACAGTGTGTGACATGTTTAGCTACAGTTACGGTCCACAACGTCTACTCTCTGCTGGTTTTCTCCGACACCTGCTCGCAAGTGCGACAAACTGCTGATGGCTGCAACTATTACGTATTATTATCTCTCAGCTTTTGAATATTGGCTGTCGTTCATCGAGGTCAGAATTAACCTGCTTCGACAAAACGCCCCTTTCACATCACACCCTCAAGTATTACTTCCTCAGCTATTCAAATATACCTTTCCACACAGTTCTCTCCAAAACTAAGAAAGAACTGGAGAGACAGAATTTCTATGACAGCACTGTATTTTAGCCGTGCTTTGTTAAAGTCAGCTTATGCCAGAGGATGACTATTATGACAGTGGGTGTCATGCTATAACATTGTATGTTTGGGAAAGAAATCTCAGCAAAGTGTCATATGCGCGTCTTTGACCAAATCGGCTATTGACACTTCTTGAATTAAAATACCACCTCATAAATTACTTTATTCTTGCGTTTTCTTTACTGTATTGAAACAGAAATCGCACAACTAAATCTTGATTATCTCAAAAGAAGAGTTTTCAAGGACAAAGTGTTTGGTCCAAGTACTGAGAGCCGACATGCAGGGCTGCCTGGCGCCATGCCGAATTGTCATGAAACAAGAGGGTGCATTCATCCATCTCTCCCGGCTGACTGAAAAAAAGAAAATGACATACACCCTCATCCCTCCTCACTGTTACCTTCTGTACTGTCTCCCCCCTCTGTTGACAAAGGCATACGTAATTTCAAAAGGCAAATGGCTGAAATCATCACTCTGAAGGCAGTTCCCACGGAGTAGGCCACGCACTGGAAAACAGCCATGTTACGCGTGAGGGGCCCCCGAGCTCTGCTTCTCGCACAGACAGATACATTAACACATACGTACACACAGACATACATACATGCACGCAGGGAAAGCAAGAAAAAAAATAGCAATCAAATAAAATATAAATAAAAATCGACAAAATTTCTCGAAAATCCATAAACGCCATTTTGTATGGCAGCAAAATTGTGTCGTGTAACTTTATACAAACAATGCGCTATTTCATTACACCGTATTTACATACATAGACATTATTCATAAATCATCAATTGCGAACAGAGAGACTCTCAAGATGTTATAGAAATTATCTTTGCTCTTTATATTCTTTTTTTCCTCTATGCACATTGACCAGAATGACATTTAATGCTAAAGTTGTGTTATATATCAGGTGCGCCATTTTGTCCCCAGGGCCTCAGCCATTGAGGTGTGATCTCTCCTTCATTTCTTTTGCCTTCTATTTGTTCTGCTTTGTTTTGGCTGGCGACACAGGAAGAAAGTCTGGGTTCGGCTTCACGTTCTCACATTCCCATGTTCCCGCCAGGGTACTTAATATGGGCCTCAACAACAACAAGAAAAAAGAAAGAAAGAAAGAGCCCCTTAACACCGTGTGGTAAAGTTCATTCAATAGACAGGTCACAAAGGAGAGGGATTGATTCATATTACTTACAAAGAGGCAAAGCCTGTATTTAAATGAACACGACGCGGTCTCGGTTTGCCTATTT
Source organism: Peronia verruculata (assembly GCA_038406235.1). Taxonomy (NCBI): domain Eukaryota; kingdom Metazoa; phylum Mollusca; class Gastropoda; order Systellommatophora; family Onchidiidae; genus Peronia; species Peronia verruculata. The sequence goes on along the minus strand of JBCAUA010004189.1, from coordinate 8,689 downwards.
GGAAGTTTTCTGGGCAGAATGGAAAACTGCTTTGTTTGCGTTTGCCCAACGTTGGCTGAAGCTCGATTTAAGAAGGTGTAAAAAGCAAGGGGGGAAAAGTAGTGAAAACAGTAAAAAAAAAATAAAAAATAGAAGAGTTACAAAAAAAGAATATATCCTCGCTTTTGCCGTTTACATTCGATTAGACGCCATCGACCAAAGCAAAACGAGGGTATCTATGGGTATTCAGAGGTATCCTGGTTTCATTATGAGACCAGCCGACAGGACGAGCTGGGACCCCATACATTCATATGTAATCTCATTGAGCGGCAGGCCCTCTCCAGTTACACGGGCGACAATATCGGCCTCTTATTATGTTCCAGCCTGGGCCGGTGTGAGGTTGTACGCAGGGGGGCTTCCGGTATAATATGTAAGTGCGTCGTCCGTCGATCGAGAAACTACTCCCAAGGTCAAAATTACGCAGTAGGTCGCGGGAGGTTGTAACCGTAGCCAGCCAGGGCCAGAGGAGTGCCACGGGAGGGGACAGGACGTACAGGCTCTAGGGGTGGGGGGTGGTTGATTTGCAGATTTTAGGTTTGTATGTGCGTGCGCGCGCGCGCTCGTGTGTGTGTGATCTGAGAGAGAGAGAGAGTATCTGTGTAGCATATATAGAAGCCAGAAATATGTAAATCACTGAGGGAGAAAGTACACCGACGAGGTACCATCACAATAATTTATCATCTTTTTAAAAATGACAATGTTCTCTCCTTCTCTCTCTCTCTCTCTCTCTTATCTTCCACGAGAATATTAGCCATGAGAAGTATAAGAAGGGGAAAAAAAAATAAAACATTTACAAACAGTTACTGGTTCAAAAAATAATTTTTGTAATGCAAAAGGATCTGTGAACTGGTGCAGTTGTGTTAACAGGGAAGGTAATAAATCATTTTGCTCTGTTTAAACCATTGCCATTCACATACAGTCGGTGTGACAGGTCGGTGTCGCTAGAGTAGTGTCTCCCACACAAAACTTGGTTTCGGGGGTTGTGAAGAGGGAGAGGGAGGGTGAACGGGGTTTGGGGCTGGGCGGGGGGGGGGGGGGGAACAGTATTCGTTTCAGTTCGGTAAGCCTGTGTCAACGGGTCCTTCTCGATCTATCCATATGACATGCAATATCATACATGTATTATTATATACAGTATGATCCATGTAAAGACATTTGCTTAAAATAACTTCTTACTAGAAATCAACCCCCTTGATAGTCCTGTATTTTTTTTTCTTATGTATTTATTTATTTATTCATTTATTTATTTTTTGTTACTTTCTACTTTTGTATTCGATGTCAACCTTGTTTCAAGTCAATATTTGTTTGTTTGTTTGTTTGTTTTGAGGGACTTACTTTAACTAGACTTGACTGTGAATGTGTCTATATAATAGAATAGACTGACGTGTATGTGTGTGTATGTTCCCGCTTGCACTATCATTTGTGAAACATGGATAAATATCATTAATTTGGTACGTCAGTCGTTCAATTCACTGACCTCTTTGGGAGTCATTAATAACAATGTTTGCCTATACACAGTCAATACAAATAAAATTGGCTGCCCCCCGCCCCCCCTCCCTAACTCCCCCCTTCCGAACACAATAGTCCTGGTTATAATTACTGTTATAAATTTTATCAATCATCATCTTCATGTTCATTACACAGCGTCAGAACAAAGCAAACTCAAGGTAGACTGTCTCAACTTAATATATAAATATATCATTACTCGCGGACTCCTAATACCTCACGTCTATCACCTCAGTACTAAAAGTGAATTTCGATCAAACCTTCCCATTTACCTTCTTCTGGGTAGAACAGAACTGATTCTATGAGGACTTAAAACACAAATGAACCTGGGCGTTCTATAGCGGGAATACACACAGCATTATGTTGGCTGAGGTGAGTAATATATAGGGGAAAAAAGAAAGACGAAAAGAAAAGAAGACAAAAGTTATATAATATAATAAATATATTCTATGTTTAGATGTTTCCAGCATATACAGTATGGTGGTTTACGCCGGCTACTCTATTTGTTACTCTAGCGCCACCGAGAGATAAAGATAGAGATTGAGAGAAAGAGAGGAAGAAGAAGAGAGACAAAGAAGGGAACACGCATCCAGAGAAAGAGAGAACGGTACAAAGAGGATAGCAGAGAGACACTGTGAGGGAGAGAGAGACTGACATATGGAAAGGAGGCGGGGGAGAGAGGCTGACACATTCACAAATCAGAAATATAACGAGAAACAAGACAAAGTGGACGCGAGAGCGAGAGAGGGAAAAAGAGAACGAAGGCACAGTATGTATGAAGAAGGCCCGAAAATAATCTGGCTAACTTTGAAGTGGGATGGATGGAGGTAAAAAAAAAAAAAATGTAAATAAATAAAGAAAAGAAAAGAAAAAAGAAGTGAGCTCATTTACCCTCATTATAACTCACATTACACTGATCCCATCTGACCCGGGGAGGACCTGGTACGTCACTGGCATGGCTAGGATCCATGAACCTCGGCGCGCGGCATTCAGGTGAACCTGCCTGCCCTGTGCTCGCACGCCACTTCACACCACTATAGTTTTTGCTTTTGTTTACTGATAAAACTATAGAATCTCCAGCACTAAAATCTGGCACCATATTATATATATGGAACTAGATATAGCATTGTTTTAAAAATTTAACAACAATAATATGAGCAAAATGTTATCTTGCGTATAATTGGGAGGAATTCTGCCAGAAAATGGAAATTCCATATGCTCATCGTTTGGTTCTGTTTGTGGAGGGGAGGAGGGAATACACTTGCTTGGTCAGCTTTCAGTTTCTAATAAGAAAGACCTTTAAATTTATTACAAGTTAAATTTTGCGAGAGGACACATTCATGAGTCTTTTTTCCTCCCCTCCAGTTGCTCTGACAGTCCATCCAACACCAACACCGCACTTCAAACGGTAGAGAGTTCACAGACAATGTGATTTAATTTACGCCACGCAAAAAGGCGGTGCAGAATAACTGTAAACAGATAATGGGTTGATTGTTCCGAGTTTGTCGTCTACATTCAAATAAGCTGTCTCTCCAGAAAATTAATTTCATCTTTAACCTTAAATGTCTGTAGAAAATGATAAAGTGCCTTGGTATTATAGAATGATTATTTTATTGTCCTTTAAAAAAAATCTCGGACGTATTACAGGACAGGAACAATGCCTTGGTTACTGCATTGTTTGGGATTTAGAAAATATATTTTGAAAAATGCAAAGTGAATCATTAGTGGGCCCTTGATCTTAACAGTTCTAGGGTCCACTCCACTCTCCAAAACTACAGCCCAATAACGACATTCTAATACATTCTCTTTCCATCATTAACTACTCATCGTTTCTCTTTCCCCCACCCACTGTCTTCTTTCCTGTCTCTTTGTTGAACACGCTATAACCTGGCCTAGCCTCCTTGGCGGGTGGGATTTTCTCATGCACGCAGCCTTTCAATCCTAAGAAAGTATGAGTATAAGCGTCTCCTAGTCTGGTTAGAGAATTAGTAGAAAGTTGGAATTTTGATATTTTTCCCGACAGCGGCACCCCTATCTGCTCTTCTTCATATTTTAAAACTGCCAAGGCTTCTTTAACCTGCGTAATATACGCACTGGACCTCCGAAATGTAGTTGCGGAAAGTGGGAGGGAGGAAGGAAGCAAGTTAAATAGGTTATCCATCCTATCCATCTTTGAGGCGCACCGCCTTCTTTTTCTTTCGATATATACTTTACCGCCCAACGTTCCATTTGCATCTGTGCCTATACATCACCGGCTTCCTCAGCCCTCTGAGGCTCGAAGACTCCAGGACTAGGTAAACCCGTGGGGCGCTTTTGAATATGTACAGAATAGAAGGTAATGGGGGTATATCTAACTTTCTGATCTTATCTTATAGAGTGACAGAGGCCAAGGGAGGGGGGAAAATGGGATTTAAAAGATACCACACATCTTTATTGCCCTAAGATGGCGATGGAAATAGCTGTAACAGCACGTCTCTGACAGAGTGCACTATCACCTGAGAGACTTTTAAATAGTGTAACAAATTAGCAATATTTTGCTTTCTAATGAATATTTCCCCTCCCTGCTCTCACACTTCTCGACCTTTTCTCCTACCCAACACCCCCCCCCCCCCTCCTCTCTATTTTCCCTATTCTAGTCATTTTCTTATTTCAAATTTTGATTGCTAGGGAGTTACTCCTTAAGAGTCTGGCGTCGTTTTTAACACAAGATTTCAAATCAGCGTTCTATATCACAAAACCTTTACTTTGAAATCAGCAGAAAAGGCTGCACAATCTTGTTTCTTTCAAAAGGCCGAATATTCTGGAATTTCCTTGCATCAATTTTTTTATATATTTTTTTTAAAGACCTTATCTTTGTGTATTTCATACAGAGGATTAAGCTCTTTGGTAGAATATTGAAAAATCGTTACAAACTGTTAATTCTTGACTACCGAACTCTGATTTTTTCCACAGGACAGATGACAAATCACTGTTAATGGCTCTGACGTGCAGCTTGTAAAGTTCTTTTTTTTTTTAAAGAAAAGAATAAAGTTCAATTCTCCTCCCAAAGAAAAATGGGACAGATCTTATTGTTAAGTTAAGAAAACTAGCAATTTTCATCGTAAAGATTTTAGAAGCGTGATGCGATTTTACATCTTTCAGTTTCAAATTCTTTCTGCTTTGATAAACAGCTTACGAGATTTTATTATGAGCTGGGGATAAGATTACCTGAAACCTGACTAGATTTTGAAGTAGCAATAATGCTAACATTGTCAAGTAATAGTAACGTTGGGGTTGCCAAGACTTAGTAATGATGCTCAGATTGGCCAGTAGTAGAAACATTTAAGTCTGTAAGACTAGGATTGTCAAACAATTACGTCACGACTTCAAGTAACAGTAATGCTGCGAATGTCCAACAGTAGCAATATCAAGATGGTGAAGTGACAGTAACGATACGACTATCAAGGTAAATTAACGAAGATGATCAAGGTAAAGTAACGCTAATACTATTGAGCAACATTAACGTTATGTCTATCAACACTCGAAACGTTGAAACTATCACGTTGCAATAACGCTGATACTATTAAGTAACAGTAACGTTAAAACTCATACAGCTTACCAAATTATGGAAAACAAAGACTTGTCTGCGAATTTACTAATTCAAGGCGAGCAATTGGCATCTCTGGCAAAGAATATGTCATACATTTTCAGCCTATGACAACATAATGAAAGAATCATTATTCCTCTACGACATACACTGTAGTACACACAACTAAAATAAACAAACGAAGAAGCAGTAAACAAAACAAAACAGAATAATAAAAAAAGTATGGCGTCGGAATGAACAACCTGCCTGGCTATATTTGCAGCTGAACTTATGATCAAAGAAAGGTTTCTTTTACTTACAAGCATCAAGCATGCATAGCTTGCCAAAACACTTTGCCACAAGCTTTCAGAGCGGTTATATAATTATTAATAAATCCACCTAACAGGCCGTGAGAGAAAGCTAGAACAAAAGTTTGAGTCAGACACAGAGACCATTGGGGAGGGGGGGGGGGGAGAGGGGGAGATTTACACACTGCATTTTTACTCTTGGTTTGGACAGTGAAGAATCCAAGACTGCTGAGTTTGGGATGTAGAACTAAATATTCACCTAATACACAACAACAAAAACAGCAACGCGACGACAGCCTAGTATTCACGATATGGACAAAACAAAACAAGTGCGGGCGCCAATGCATGTTAGGTGTGTCCTTAGAGTGGGCATAGATTACTAATGGTGCAATAAAATAGCAACAACAATAACAAAGTTCACAAAAGAAACAATAATAATAATAGAATAAGAAAGAAAAAAAAAAAAAGAACAAAAGGACAAGAAGAAATGGCAGCAAGACGTAGTGAAAATACAGAAGTGCAAAAAGAAGAAGAAAACAAAAACGCACACAGAAGAACAAGAGAGAAAAAAAAAGAAGAAGAAAAGGAGCAAAGAGGATGAAAGACAAAAAAAAAAAAAAAAAAGAACAGAAACAAGGAAGGAGAGCAAAGAAGTAGACTAAGAAGATGAAGAAAAGCATGAGAAACAGGAACAAGAGCAAACGATAGACTAAGAAGAAGAACATGAGAAACAGGAACAAGAGCAAAAGATAGACTAAGAAGAAGAACATGAGAAACAGGAACAAGAGCAAAAGACAGACTAAGAAGAAGAACATGAGAAACAGGAACAAGAGCAAAAGATAGACTAAGAAGAAGAACATGAGAAACAAGAGCAAGAGCAAAAGATAGACTAAGAAGAAGAGCATGAGAAACAGGAACAAGAGCAAAAGACAGACTAAGAAGAAGAAGAGGAGCAAGCAGAACAGAAGGAGCAGGAGGAATATGAAAAAAGAGGAGGAAGAAACAGAGAAAAAAAAGAAGAAAACCGGCAATCAGGAGGCTTTGGGTGATGGGCCAGTTATGACTACTGGTTCAAAATTAGACATGACCTATGTGCATTTAGACACGTGAACATTTCGGCTCTGTGGAAATTTTTTTTCCAGGCATTTTATCTTTAATAAATCTTCCTAAGGCCTCTCTGTCAAATAATATTTTCTGAAACAAGAAAACAATATATTTCACAATGACATAGCATCTAAACTTCTCTCTCTCTCTCTCTCTCTTCTCTTCCCTTTTTCTTTCCCATCACACACACACATCTTCAAACACATCTACAAATACATATTTATAGTCACACAAATAAAAAATTGGATGAAAAAAAAAATCACAAATAAATTGAACCATGTGAAAACCACCTGATCCTCTTGAGAACCACTCAATTACGACGGAGTTTTTCCCCGGATGAGACAGCCTCGGGGTTAAAAACTTACAATATAACAAAGAACCAGAAGCAGCAAATAACAACAACAACAAGAAAAATCCTCAGCAAATAACAATAACAAAAATGTAACAGATGGGTCTGTCTGGGGTGCCTCGCTCGAAAAGAGACAGGTAAAATAGCACCTTAACGTCTGAACGATGGGTCTTGAAGACCACACAGCTAGCTCGCTAGCTCCCAGCACTGGCTGTTTGAGCGCCAGGTGGGAACGTCCTAGACTGATTATAGAGAAGACACCGTTAACCCTGTATGTCTGAAGACAACAGAATGCTATATTATATTCATGAAATGGTCGAACTTTCAGGCAACAACCCGTCACGATAGTCATAGTATTATCACAATACTAACGCACCCACCATGTGCACAACATTCAGGTTAGATGCCGGGTATCACTGATTTATTTGTTGCAACATATTATGGGCCTATATAACCTAAACCTACCAACTAGAAAATATATTATCTAAGCTTATGATTGTAGGCTACCAGTTAGCCTAAATACGTATTTCTTCAACCCATTTGTTTCTAATTTCTGTCTTAAAAATATACTCTGCGAGTTCCCGATCATTACAGTGTGGATATTGAAATTCCAGTTTTTAGGAATCTCCAGTGCAATATCAAAGAGTTCCAGCGGAAGGTATGATCAGCGAATTTTCTTTACGCGATCGTCCTTGGCGTTAGTGGGATTAATTTTACACAGTTAGGTTCCACGCAAGTATAATGAAATCTTGTTGTTTTGAAAACATAACGGTTTAGGCTACAATGTGGTACATAACAGCCGTGATTTTTTTTTCTTCTCACCAACATTATAACCTCCTCCACTCATTCTCTCATTTCTCTTCAATCGGTTGCTCCTTTTCTTTTTTTTTTTTTTCGGCGCCGTCTATTTGGGCCAGTGGCCCAGCTAGACCTCAGAGTCTATATGGACCTATTGATGCGCCTCTTTCTCTCTGTCCGTGTGTAAGAAAGTTATTTTATCCAGTTAGTTTTGTAACGTGTCGGGAGAGGAGGCTACCCCAATGCCCCCCCCCCCCCCTTTTCCAACTGCGAACAGACGCTCCCATGTGCGAGCCAACCCAAAATTGTTTCGCCTTTACTTTCTGGCGCAACTTTTTTATTTGTTTATGCTTCCTCATTGCAATACTAAGCCCAGATAGACACTCCGTTTTTTTTTTCTTCGTTCTGAATTGCGAGTACCTTTTGCTCGACCTATACCAACAACTACACTGTTAACAGATTTATTGCCCGGTATTTCCTACAACTTTACATCCACAACAACAACAAAAACAACAACAACAACAACAACAACAACAAAAAAAAGAAAGAAAGATGCTGCTAACAAAACTATGGTGATTAGCTTTAAAGTTTTGTTAGAGTTTTACAAAAATCATGAACTAAAATGAAAACACTTCACGTTAGAACTTCACCGAAAAAACAAACAAACAAACAAACAAACAAATAAGAAAAAAAAAAAAGAAAAGAAAAAGAAAAAAAAAATGAATTTGCTGAAAATATGCTAGAACTTCCAGGCTGTGAACAGAATTGTTCATTTCAACAGTAATAACAGAGGAATGAAAACGATGAAGGAAAAGCCAAAGGTGGTGGGTTAATTAAAACAGTTTTTTTTTTTTTTTCACACATGAAACCACCTTGTAGTCTTCACACCCCTCCCCCCCCCCTCGGCCGCCCTTTCTCTCCCTCTCTCTTTCTCTCTCGAAGTCACACGCACGCACGCACACACACACACACACACACACACACACACACACACACACACACACACACACACACACACAC
>JBCAUA010004178.1:0-12583 GCA_038406235.1 Peronia verruculata | reverse complement strand
TTTTGTGTGGAATAACATCAAGGAAGAATTCTATAGAGCTCAGGCACACAACAGCGGCATAATGAAAAGAAACAATCTCAGATGTAGACCTAAGTTAAAAACAAAACAAAACAGAAACAAACAAACAAAAACGCACACATAGAAACATACAGGCCAAAGTGATTGCGCACTCACACAAAGACAATTACAAGGATAATCAGAATAGTTCATATTCGAGTAATCATAAAAACTGGAAACTCCCGCCGGAATCTTTGTACCCCCTACTAAAAATAGAACATTCACTTATTTGTACTACGCTCCACCATGAAATCCCACAACAATAGAAGAACACAAAACTTCGGGAAGGACCTGATGCTGGAAGCACATCACACGTTTTTCTAGGTCAGGAAATCATTACCACTACTCACTATTGCTATTATTTCGAGAGCATCTAGGTTCAATAAGCTCACAGCAAAAAGTTCTTATCATACATTTCCTAACCCACCGTAACAGGGTCAAACCGAAGAGTGAGGCAAATTTGAGGATAGTTCGGAGTGTTTGTATCTCACGAGGCCACTTTCAGTCTTTGGTTTGATCGGGACAAATCTATTGTAAAAAGCAGTAGGTCGGCAGAAACAAAGAGATTGTGACAGTTCTGAAAGGAAGACGTCAAAACTGCTTGAAAGGAAGGCGTGGGCGGAAAGCGAGGAGGGGGATAAAGAGAGCATAGTCCATGGAAAACCAATGCATGAGGCCTGCAAAAGTGCATTAGTAATCAAATGTTTACATAAGGCTGACGTTTAGATAACAAGATCTCAGAGAATAGCACAAGAGCCGAAGAGTAGTGAAGATTAAAAAGGAAGTGAGGAACTAAGAAGGACGCCTATCTAACCTTCAAAGTTTACAGGGAAAGATAATAATAGTTAATCATAACTTTGTAAATAATCAGTTAATACATGACTGACTGACTAATAAGCTGACAAACAAACAAACAAACAAACAAACAAACAAACAAACGAACAAACAAACAAACAAACACATTAACTAATTAACTAACTAACTAACTAAACTAACTAACTAACTAACTAACTAACTAACTAACTAACTAACTAACTAACTAACTAACTAACTAACTAACTAACTAACCGACTAACTAACCAACTAACTAACTAAAAACTAAGAAAAAGACAAAAATATAAACATGATTAATTGCATAAATAACAAAACTCTAGTTAAAGAGCAAATAACCAGATTACTAAGCAGCAAAATGGACAAATAAATAAAGACAAATAAAGAGATACATTACATGTAAAACGCATGATAATAGGCCACTTAAGTAAACACACACACACACGCAAAAATGTAAAAATCAGTGTGTACTAGCAGAATAAAATATACACCGAGTGAATTTATAACTAAACAAATGAATAAGCGGAATAGTCAATTATCAGTTAAATGAGTCATTATTTAGAGAGATAGTTGAATATGTAATAAATATGTGAAGAAATAAATAAGCTTAGCAAATAAATAACGAGATTACAAAAGTGAGCAGAGAAACAGTAAACTGGTGCAATCACTACAGAAACACGTTGAAACGGTTTAGACCTGGTTTGAAATATCAGCTTTAAGTTCAGCATCGACTCGCACTTTCGTAAAAATTAGAAATCTGAAGTCTTTCTTAAAGCCACCCGTTTTCATAACACTAATGGTGACCAGATCTAGCACATCTGATTACTTTAACTAACTAAAAAAAAAACGATCAATCCAGTTTTTACATGTCCCGAGGGAAAATGGCTGACATAATAACACAACCATGTCAACCCGTATCAACCATCTACTTTTTAAATCTAAGTAATAATAATAATAATAATAAAAAGATATATGACGTGACGGCCATTATAAACGCAATAGTCAACTTGAGTATAGAATTATTGCTAGAAAAGGACTTTTGGATCTTGGACGAAATTGAGACATTCATGAACTCCTTTGTGTAGCACTGTTTTAAAATTTGCCGGTTTCTCTATAACACAGTCGTCGATAGTGTATTTGTCTTCTTTTATCAGGAAAGCACAACCATTTGGATGAAATCAAACCTACACAAAATTTCTCAAAAGCCTCAAGCTCTTACATTTATCATTCATGTGCTGCATATTATCTGTAAGGAAATTCAGCTTAAATAGTAATAATAATAATAATAATAATAACTGCATGGCGTGATCCATCCAAATTATAGTGCTTGTGGCTTTGTGGTTATTACCAGACACAGTAAGGAATTTCCCTCCTGGCAAAGCATTAATGCTGCATTGGACAAATCCTGTTTTCAACAAAGCTGAATTCATCGTGCACTTTACTCTCAATGGCGGAGTCGGGAGAGGTTGTCGGGTCCTGAGATTGATTTTTGAATGCTTGAATTAAGGCGGACGCTTTAAACTGGACACTCGGGTCCTGCATGCTCAAATTAGAGAAAAAATGAAAAAAAAAGAAATGTTTTGTATCCAGTTGCCATAACAACGCCGCCATCTTAGATTTTGTGTCTTGAGAATTATTTCTATTTTTTTTTTTCCAAAAGCCAAAGCTCCTAGAATATTCATTATAATTGTTTAAAATTTGGCACAGTAGTAAAATATATGTACCTTATACCTTACAGCCTTTGTCATGAATTTTTGAAATAAGTGGGTTGACGGAACTGTATACATGTACTTGCAAAGCAGATATGCATTTTTTTTTGGACACACATTGTATTGCACAGAAAGAAAAACAGATTTTTTTTGTTTTTGTTTGTTGGTTTGTTTGTTTGTTTGTTTATACCCCCTCCCTCCCGCTAGACATTTGTGAGTTTTCTGCTAAATTCTTTATATGCTGATTTTTAATAAAATTTCGCTCTATTTGACTATGGCAACTAAAATTATCTTTATTTTTTCCCCAAGAGATTTACCGGATTTTAAATTTTATAATTATTATCCTTAAACATATTTCTGTTTAACATTTCCTGATGGTGTTCAGGCTCATTGCCGGTTGTTTCTAACAGCTGCAAGTAAAAGGCTATTTGAGCGCGGGACGTGGCTTTGATTTTCTGTTATATTTTCTCAGATTACTAGTTTTAATTTCACATTTCCTGTTAATTGTACGAGATGGGATGGTCATGTAAGAGAGTGGACGTGTTTGGAACACAACGAAAAAACTAAACTACAACAGTGTATTTGATTCTAACTTGACCCACATTATAAAATCCATTGCGTGAATGAGACGCACTCACTCATTTGCTATTGTCCGTTTTCGAAATATTTTCTTTCACAGCATGTTGAAATCTGTACCGTAGTTCACGGAGATCTTTTCTTAAAATAAATTCCAATTTTTAGAAACACACACACACAAAAAACCAAGAGAAAAATTGGCAAAAATGAACTGTTCAACACATACATCTAAATATTCGTATTATTCGCACCCTTCTATTCTATTATGCATATATGTCCTCTCGGGAGAGGTGTGTGTGTGTGGGGAGGGGCTGAGGGTGGGGGGTCTTTTCAACTTGTATTCATAAAGTGTAATGTTTCAACATTTCGAGTTTCTGGATCTCTCTACTAAAGGGAATGGCTATGCCTTTACATGTACAAAATATGTTCGATTTCCTCGTGTACTATAAAATTATACTATTTTTCTACCCTGTCAGAGGAAGTGTTTCTTGTTAAGCGCGAATAGGGCACTTTTGCAATCCTGACGATTTAGGGCTTCGAGAAAATAGATTATACACGTTTTTTTTTCAGATGTGAGACAGCAAACGAAACTTCAAGGAAATTGATGCACAAGGGGTTGTCAAAATTATCGCTTCAAAGTTTACAACCTATAAGAGTCCTGTCTCTCTCACAGTCAAGAGGCTAAACCCTACATTTCTTACACAACCCGTGTTTGTTTGTCTGTTTGTTTTTAAATTATACACGCTTCTGCAAGGAGCTCAGTCCCCCGCAGGGGTCAGGTGTTTATAAGTAGGTGCCCTGCTCATACCTGCAGGTGGTGTAAGCCTCTATCGGTGGGATGTCTCCCATGCAGTGCCATCCTTGACATTCCAGGAGAGACATCTTTTCTCTCTTTCCTTGCTCCTGACTTCTGTCCCGCTTTCTTTCCTCTCCTCTTCTTACGTGTAAACGTATCTTACCGTATTTGATACAATATATCCATAATCATGCTGATGTGTCGTTAAACCCCAATACAAAACAAGCAAGCAAGCAAGCAAACAAACAAACCGGAAGCTCAGTCATGTCCAACTCGAAAATGGCCGACACGTCGCTCAGTTCGGTTCATCGTGTATGTTGGTTGGCATTGTGTGCCACTGGTTTATTTATAGTATGTCTGTGATCTGACTTAATAGAAGGGGGAAAAAAATCCTAGCATTATGCTGTATAACATGATGGATCGATTTCCATTTTTTTTCCTACAAAAAAAAAGAAACGCATTACAAAACGTAATTTCAACAGATATTGTACATAATGCTCTGAAATACACGTTAGAATGGCCATCCAATGATACCGCTTAAGGGCGGGCACCAAGTTGATGTTTCTGGCCTTAATGATTGTTTTTTCTCACACCAAAAAGATCAAAATATCTACAAATAACAAAAAAGCTGATCTAGATATTTTGATGACAAAACCTCATTTTCAAGGAAAGAAGGCAACCGATATTAAAGAACCCGTGGGCCTGTCGGGCGCTGTCGTCGCAACTTTAGGCTTCACACAGTTATACATGGTCAATGTTCCTGGCTGTAAAACAAAACCACAATTTTAATGAATAGGTACTTTGTGATTCTTCCTAACCTGTTGGAGAAGAATAGTTTGTTAGCAGCAGGAATTGTTTAAATTACAAATGAAGTCGACATCGTTCGTTATCAGGGAATAGCTTTTATTCCCTCGGGCAGAGTTAATAATTGAAGTGAGTTTTGTCTTAAAAGTTTTCTTTGTGCAATGGACGGAGTTTTTTTTTTCAAAGTTTGAGGGGCTTTCAGAGTCGCTTGTTTTGATAACAAACTATTTTGTGATTGTGTGTGAGTGTGTGTGTGTGTGTGTGTGTGAGTGTGTGTGTCTGGTGTGGTGCAGCCTCAGCTGGAAAGAACTGGTCTCGTCATATTGTGAGAAATTTGTTGAAGAAAAAACGTGGCTCAATCCTTTTCCCGGGAATATAGTCAAATTCTCCTCCTCCTCCTCCCCTCTTCTCTCTCTCTCAGCATTTTGTTCTCTTTGCCTCTTTTTTAATCTCTCGCTCTTTCTCTCTCTCTTGTTGTGATCTTTTCTTTTCTTCTGTCTTCATTCCTTCTCATCTCTCTTAAATTTGTGTATGTGTGGTTTCTCCCCCCCCCCCCCTTCTCTCTCTCTCTCATCCCTGTGTACGTGTTCACAGGTGTAGTGTGTATGCATCTGCTGCCTATGAGAGACAAGTGAGCTAGAATGATCTCTACTGGTGATTTTTATAAGCTTTTTAACCTCCTGCAGTGGTGGTTATCTCAGCTGTCAACAACCGTCGCAAAAATAAATATATAATAACATAACACTACTGTGTTATGTGATCACTTGTATGTTATAATTCCGCCTGATCTCTACTGCAATAAGAACGGCGAACTATATATTCTTTAATTAACTAATATATCAGGAAATATGTGATCTGAGTCCTCTGATAATAATACTGACAAATGTCTCCAAGTAGGTTCTGTTAATGTAACCTTTTTTTTTTTTTTTAAGTAGAGACTACAAGATGTTATTATCTTCATGATTATCTTCATGGGCTCAGTGAGTTAAATACAAATTCGAAATTTTAACACACGATACAAAACTGGACCGAAGTACACGGCAAATCAAAAATGTAAAAAAAAAAAAAAAAGTCCTTGAGGGGAAAGAGAGAATGGCGGCAACTCTTGCTCAGGCACCCACATTTAGGAACAGCCGAAGTTCCGATGCAGGACAAGGCAGACAACCGCCCCAGACTCCTCAGCAGGGGCCTGACGTATGTAAGTAGGTTCCCTGCTCCCCTCTTCGGGCGGTGAAAGTCCGTCGTCGGTGCGTTGTCTCCTTTGGAATGCCATTCTCTACTTCCAGGGGTGACATCTCTATTATCTCTTCTTGCTCCTGTCCTCTTTCCCGCTCTCTTTCCTCTCTTCTTCTTGACATGTAAATGTATCTTAACGTTCGAGATAACCTCCATCCAGGAGGTTGAAAGACCAAGGCCTGAACCCGCGGAGTATAATCCGGGGCAGGCATTTAACAGACACACAAAAGGCTGCCCTAATTTTGACATGCTGATTCCAAATCTGTAATTATTTTTTTGATTTAAGCTATGATTTACATAATGAATTCACTGTATTTACACGGGCTCAAAGGTCTCCTGACATCTACTTTTCTCAAAAATGATACATTTTGGAGATTCCA
The DNA here is from genome assembly GCA_038406235.1 of Peronia verruculata. Classification (NCBI taxonomy): domain Eukaryota; kingdom Metazoa; phylum Mollusca; class Gastropoda; order Systellommatophora; family Onchidiidae; genus Peronia; species Peronia verruculata. The sequence continues at coordinate 6,194 of JBCAUA010004178.1, read as the reverse complement.
TATTATGCCTGTTTAACAACCCAGAATAAAAACACTTTCAAAAAATATATTGGACCTACTAGTGTCAATAACACTTAAAATTGTAGTCCCATCATAGTGTACATCTGCTGGTTTTGCAGTATTACTCACATAAGATACTCCTCTATTAACGCTCAGAGAATCCTTGATAAGGTACTTCGAAGTCAGTAAGATGACCAAGGGAACATCACTCACCAGTGGGTTCGTGTATATGATGAGGGCATGTCTGAATACTCATCACTCGTTAAAAACTGCCCATCATGCACAGAGTACGTACACAAATCACCATTTGAGTGGAACCATGGTGTCCGACCTCGAATTACCTCATTACACAGACAAAAAGTGGTGTACAGGAATGACATTTTTTAATTCAGTGTTTTATGTAGATCAAGGTAAAAGAACAACTGACTGAAGTCAAATTTCCCTGAGAGAGCCTGGCACATAACCATTTGTTATCAAATTGGTAGGCCTACATGGTATGTCTCAGTTGTGGTACCATACTGCCACAGAGATTAAGATACAGTAGAAGTAGATCATCCTCCTAGCTCTTGACTCCTTTGATTCTGATTTGTAAGAACAGCAAAAAAAGACACCAGCGCACACACTACAAAAAAGTGAGAGGAAAAAGGAGGCATATAGCTGCTAATTGAATGTGCATCAGGCTGAAGTGCTAATTCTCACTGCTAATTTTCTCAAAGTGCTAATTTAAAAAAATGTGACATTGTTACTTTTGCTGTTGCTATAGGGACCCGGTCCACTTAGTATTACTTTGCTATCCAGACCCGGGTCTATTTAGAAAAGTATTACCACTTTAATAAGTATCCTGGTGGGATGAGTTTTAGATAGATATGACATGTTCACCTCATGCATGTACTGTATACATACTAACTCATTCTCATTCTTGTCTTCCCTAGACCTTTGATCATCCTTTTCCACTTCACTCATCACATTTCACAACATTTGAACTTAAGGGGGGAGGAAACAATACATCATCACATTCATACCTCATTTGCAATTGTAACCCCATCAACACATGCTTCATCAATTATCATTTTACATCATCCCATGTGCAGTTCTATCAATCAGTATTAGTATTAGATTCAGTTCAAGTTGTCATGTTAATTTATCGTGATTGTGGAAAAGGATTTCACCCTTTGAATCAATGCAAATCATAAATAAAGTTCACACTTCAATCAACCAATCAAAGGAAGTTATCCATGCTTAACTAGACACATCACCACAATTTAAAATAAAAAGTCCATTTGGACTCATGGATTATCACCAATCATATGATTGGATACGTGTCCCTAAACAAAACACAAAATCCTAGTGGGGCCAGTTTTCGCCCCTATAAGCATAGTGAAAGAGAACAGACAAAATATCGACAGAAATAATGGGATTGAAGTTGAAATCTCAGTTGCATTAGGAAGGTGCATCATTCATCATAATTGTAGACCCTGACACGACGTTTGCAGTCCAAAATATAAGAGCCATTCATTATGTTGACCTACCTAGCCTCTGAGTAAACGGGGCCAGATGAGAAGCCAGTCGCTGGCCGGGATAGATTTCACTGTGAGTACGATAATTCAGGCGGTCATATTTCAGGGCCTTTCTATCATGTTAATGTTGAAAATTTACATAAATTACACTGAGGAGACTCTTGGGCAACCCCAAAATGCTGAAAACTTGTTAGAAAAAAAAATAAAAGTTGGGAAAAAACAAACATGTTTTTCACTTGGTTTGCTTTAGAAAACGGGAGAATTGGGGCAGAATAACTCTCTGTTTTTATGTGTTTGTTGCCTGCTGCATGTCAATATGAAAAAAAAAAAACTGTCATCATCTTAAAATTTCATTGGAAACCAAAGTGTAATACTACTAATATTGAAAAGTCAAGTTTCTGAATGTTTTTCTTGCCTTGGAAAACGACTTACAAGAAAAACAACTCATATAAAAAAAAAAAAAAAGCACCATCTGCGCGTCTGAATATTGCCAATGCAACTTACGGGTCCATTATAATCGAATCCATATAAACGGACACATGTCTGAATAAGGCCAGCCTGGTTTACTAAATAGGCTACTGTCATCACTATAACAACTGTTTACTAATAATAGAGTCTAGATCTAGATCACTTTTTTTTATTTATTATTATTGGAATGAAAGGTGTGAATCAAGGATGGTTCAGGTTAGTGTGATGGCTGTCGTTATTCAGATCCCTGGGGCATGTATAATCTGGTCATCTTCAGATCCCCTGTGTGCCAAGAGAACTCAAAATGCCAATTATGGCAAAAAAGATGGATGGATACTGCAATGATTATGCTTGGCTATTAAAATGTAGGCCTATTCAGTTTATATAATAGAACAACCCCGATGGCTTAATCTGCTGGGAATCTCGACCGACCAGTGCAAGTCCACCCTAACCCTAACTCTGACATGTAGATCTAGGTCAAATTCGGCACTTTTTCATTTGTTCCCACCCACACTTTTAGACCCATATAGGCCTGTTTAACCTAATACAAAACAACAGAACAACCCCGCTGGCTTAACCTGCTGGGACCCTTGACCAGTGCAAGTCCACCCTAATACCTAATGCTAACATGTAGGTCAGACGAGCGGGTGACGGTCCTCCCTAACACTACTAATATGTATGAGACCCTCAACTGGCGCAAGTCCACTCTAGATCTAGATCTAGTTAACATGTAGGCCAAGTAAGTAGGGGTGGGAACAAACGAAAAAGCGCCTCAAATTAGTCAAATTCTTCCTTTTCAAAAGGACCAATCTGACAACCCTTAAAGTCCAGGGTGGGGGAAGGGGGGTCTGAATAATAACCAGATTATTTGGCACCCCAGGGGTCCGAATAATGACATTGTTACTCATTGTATCCGTATTGATATCTAGATCTAGATCTAGATTTCAACTGAGATAACATGAAATTGGACCCACCTGGCAAGCTCCTTCGTTGATTTTGAACTCATAATAATAATTAGCCTATAAAGTCAAAGATACACTTTGAATTGAATGTATAGAAATGCCTTGAATGTCAGACCTAGAATCCAGATCTAGATCTAGATGACGATCTGATCTAGATTTAGATATCCAGATCTAGATTCTTTTGCACTTGAATCTCTAGGCCTAGAATCAGATCTAGATCTCGATCTAGATCTAGAATCTAGTCTAGATCTATTCTAGAGTCTAGTCATGGACGGACTCAGTGACTGTCATGTTTGTTTGAACAAAATCTATTCTAATTCTAGGATCTGAATCTGGGGTTACATCTAGATCTAGATCTAGAATATAGATGTATATATATATACTAGCAAGGTCTCCGCCGAATACGAGTAGAAATCGTCCAAAAAAAAAAAAAACAAAATCGCCTTCACCAGTCTAATGCAGAATTCTTATTTGGCGGAAGGAAGTGGAGCTTAACAGAATTTCTTTCTCTACATTTGAAGAATTCCATCACACGCTTCGGTTTTTAGGTCAATCAATGTTTTTACATTCATTTTGAATCATTTCAACTAAAAGAAATCGCTAAACATTTGATTCATTTACTGGCTTTATAAATTCACCCCCTCCCAAAGATAATTAATAAATAAACCAGCTCCTTATCTGCAAAATACTAAACATGCATAGCTTTATTTTGGTTATAAATTAATGTAAAATACTGTAGAGGAATCTTGATCTTTGCTATGTATGCCTATAAAATGTAGATTTCGATCTAGGCCTACTGCATTAAATGTTCTTCCAGCAATATGACTTACAAATCTTTAGTAGTGAACTATAAATTAAGAAGTTTAGAAATGAATTCCTTTGTGTAATCTTTCTGGGTAAATTACCAACATTTGATCTAGTTTTCCAAAACCTGACTGATGTGTCAAAGCAATGTTCCCACACATTTGTTTTTATTTAAAAAACATAAAAATAATAGAAATGAGGAACAGACTGTTTGGAGAAACTTTTACATGCACAATGGTTTGGAAAGATAGGGCAGAGAGAAAAAGAAAGAGGACAAAAGTTGATGATGTTTTCATCTTATTAATCCCTACATTATCACCAACAGTTAGCGAAAGGCTGCAGTCATGACAAAAAAGGAATAGACAGATAGACAGACAGGCAGACTCCCAACCAGACAGATAAATAGATGGTTAGACAGACAAATGGATAGGTTACAGACAGACCAACAAGCTGAAACCTTCCAGAAGAATGTATTTAGGCAAATACTTTTGTGAAGACACACTGTTTCAGTATCATGGATTTCTGGATATTATAAGTATCACTGTGATAAACAACATAATCACAGAAAAAGCCATTAATGAAGAGGATTGTATTCCTTTCAAAGAATGTGGCCCAGTTACACTGAATCTTGGTTCATGGTTAGTGACAGCTTGTGATGAACACATTTTTCCCTCTCCTGTAAAGTTGCCCATTTTCTGGTTCTAGGTTTTGTGCTGGATAGTACAATATGCTCCTTTTTGGTGTCTCTCTATGTCAGCAATGGGATGAAACTATTACTCTGAAGTACAGTGTGTATATGGTCAAAGGTATAGTTGAGTGGGATATGTGATTAGAACCATATAATGGAAGCCCGATTAAATCTGCCTCTATAACTCCTGCCACATCTGCAAAGCAGTTATACCAGATGACATCCACCCATATTTAATCTCCCAGATGATACCACAAAACTAACATATTGTTGTAATTTTTGTACATTTGCGACTTTAAATCACAATCGCTCTGGTAGCAAACTGGGCAATCTCCTGAAAATTCTAATGCAAGTTATCTTTAATCAAAATTCACTCTTGTGGTTTGCACTTTTAACAGACATAATATATAGATATATATGACATGACAAATAAAAGACAAATTGAGGGAAGAAAAGGTATTTGAAGATATTAGCATTTATTCAATAATCCAATCCATAATATTAAAAATTACTCCCTGATCAGATTCGTGCAGACAGATGGGGGTTACAAGTGGTGATGTAACTTTACAATGAATAACAATCAACCATCCTTTAAAATCCTATTGTAACATGCCTCATATTCAGTGCACAAAATTTACAGAAATAAACAATATCATATTTGCAATAAAACATTGAAAATAAGGTTTCAAAAAGGAGAGGAAAGATGCTTTAGGGCTGCAATGACAGTCATTCTTACCTAAGATAGGAAATTGAATCACAACCATATACTATATTGAAATTATTAACTTTTTTGTTCTTTTTATATTGTGTGCATAACCATGGTGACACAATGAATGCAGTGAATTAAACGCATGTGCACAATGTGATGTGCCTCTAAAAAGAGAGAAAAAAAAAAAAATTGTGGTTTACAGCTGAAATATAAACATAACAGCTACTGTGATAAGCTACAAACAGGATAACAAACTACATTGATAGAAAAACAAGATGGCTACAAAAGGTCAATATACAACTGCCCATAGCCAAAATGTCAACTGCAGTTTAATGCAGAAACAATGTTAATGCTTCAACAGCTTGATGTTTGCAGAATATGATAAAGCCTGTCAGTTTAACTTTATTTAAGATCAAGTTTGAATTGAGCCCATGTAATTTTCTTTAAGAAGGATTATCCTTAATTCTAAAAATCCCACAGACATACACAAACTAACAATAAACGAAATAGGCTTACCTTAAGAAGAGGGAAATCAATGAGGAAACATACAAATATTGAAATAACTGTAACATTTAAAAAAAAGAGAACAAACATTACAATATACATTTAATCTTTTCCTATTTATTTCATATTTTAAAACAAAAATTGTGAGTTGCAAATATATCTTGAAGTTAATAGTGTGCAACAGTTCATTTAAAAAAAAACACACACATTACAGAAAGACAATTTTTTTGTAAGTAAGATAAAAGAGAAAAAAAGAAGTTTATTATGACTTAATGTCACTATTTCTTTTATTCATAATAAAGAACCCCTGTGTATTTCAAACTTGAGATTGATTCAAGTAGTCTAACCCTTCTCCTGACTAATAGGGCTGTGCAACGCCGCGGTCAAGGTCGTTATGCAGTAAGGCTGGTGGGCTGAAACTATTGGATTAGTGTTGAATTTAATCTCATAAATGACGATTACAAAAGAACCCAGAAACGCAGCGACATGCGGTTTTCACTAAAAATTGTTAAAAAATACATAGATTGTCATAGTGTAAAAAA
>JBCAUA010004177.1:0-27834 GCA_038406235.1 Peronia verruculata | reverse complement strand
CGTTTCCAAAACCGGAGGAGTCAGATCGCCGTGAAAAAACCGGAATTCCGGTTTTAACCGGAAAAAGGGCATCTCTGCTTTAGAAAAGAGTTTCTGCAGAGAAAATCATTAACACTAAGAGGCGGCACAGGATTTGGGCGTGGTATCCTTTCTTTTTCCATCTAACATCCCCAAGATCAGTCCTTTCGTCCTCATTGCTGTACTACTGCCACTCTGAACACTCCCGAGATCAGCAATAGCACTCTTACTATCACTATCAGAGTCAACTGTCACATTATTTTCAAAATCACCAAATTAATCCTAGGACATCTCACTATCCAAGTCCTCTTCATTGCTCATCTTTCATTTTGCCATTTTCTTGGCTCAATTCGCATAAAAACTTTGATTACACAAACTTCTTCAAATCGCGGACCTTAAGGTTTACTTTGAACAGGGTTTCACTCTTCTGTGGCTAGAAACACTTTCCATGCTTGTTCTCGGGCGGGAGCAATCATAGAAAAAGAAAACGGGTAAATTTGGACATACCAGTGATCGCCAGTATACTGGCGATGAAAATTCATGGCGCACTTTGTCAAAAGGGTTAATACACATTCTCGCGTTTGCTGACTTTTGACCTTTAATTCATGTAGACCTATGGGCTATTGCCCACTGGAGCAACCAGAATACGTATTTTCTCATGCAAAGACAGATTTCGGTACTCCGGGTTAAAAAAAAAAAAAAGGGCACTAAATACGTTTTTTTTTTCCATACTGGTTGGCAGCTATGTATTGGTATTGTAGTTTTCAGGGAGAAGACAGATCTATATCCCAAAGGGATTTTAAAACATAAATTCTCCAAGGCAATATCAACCATCAAAGAACACCTTTCTAATTCTATAATCTATCATCCTACCTTTTCTGGCCTCTTTTTTTTAAACAAAAATACTGATTTCCAGTAGTCGACTTTTTGATAGACAGTTCTCTTTTGGTAACTTAATTCGTTTACATTGGAAAATTGTGAGGATCATTCTTTACACTTGGCCAATCACCTTACAACTGTGTCTCTGGTGTGGTACATTATTCTCTACAATCAACCAGATCCAGCCCCCAATTTGGATGCAGAATTTTTTATAAATCAACTGGACCTAGACCCAAAACCCTACAATTAACTAGATGTAGCATCCGAAATGTGAGTCCACCCAAATTTCAGGTGCGGAATGAGGTACGCCCAATTAGCACCCGAATTTTGGGTGCAGAACAACACCTCCAAAAAATAAAAAAAAAATTCACTGTTCCTTTTGAAGAAGATAAGCTAAACGTGACTTACTCTTCCCTGATTGCCTGGTTGGAAGAATACTGGAGTGAAGTCTGGTGGTGTAGAACTTGTCCCACGGTTAGCATTAACCACAGGCTGTAAAATTCAGTAAACTGTGTCAATAACATGACTTTACACAGACCCCGAGGAACAAGTTTAAAGAGTTAAAAAATGGTTGTTCAAAAAAGTTCACTAAAGAACCCTTGCCAGCAATTTATAGTCAAATATTCTGATTTTATTATGGTGTTCTACTGGAGTTATCTGAAGGTAATTACAGTTTAGTCTTTCTTTTGAGTCAAATATATGAAGAACACAGGTATCTACATTAACAGTTGATAAGGAGCTGAACAGTTTACAACTGGCCAGTTGATCCCATTCTCATTTCTTACAAGTACTTAATTCACATATAAACCAAGCACTTACCCTATCCAGAATGATCTCCAGATTTGGGAGGCCATCTGGTTTTGTCTGAGAGGAAGCACATTCCCTCAGTTCCATAAGGTATGCACGATCATACTGTAGTTTTTCTTTACCATCTGCAGAACACAGAAACAGACCAAACAACATTAACATTTCACTTTAATCCAAAAAATAATTGCATTGGAATTCACAGGACCATGGGACTAAGCATGACAGCCTGAAAATCTCTTACCCAAAATCTACCCTTATCACTTGCAAATTTCAAGCAAAGTTGGGAGAATACTTTCTCTCATATGAAACGAATACGAATAGTTTGTCTATAAGGAAATACATTATCACCAGGGCAGAACTAGAATAATAATCATGCAAAATAATAATTAAAGACTCACTGAAGTTCATCCTGTTTAAATAATAATGACAGCTTGGTGGACTCCTCCTTTGTAATAAAAAAACAATCCTGCTGAACAGTGCAGAAGGCTGTTTTTCTGGTCTTATGTTTTCTTTAAAGGTCCTGAGGGAATAAATCTAATCTGCTTCTCGCGAGACATGCAGTACAGTCTAACCTTTTTTCTATCTTGAAAACAGCCCTAAAGGCTACAATGGCCTGTGGCCTTGTTGAACATGTCAGCATGGACAGCTGGCACCAGTGCTTAGCCTCAGAGTGTTTATCTGACTACAGAAGCTCTTAGCTTCGGACTAGCAAAATGCAGGCCTATACTGACCACGTAACTGACCAGTGTCTTTTGCATGTACAATGAGGTGCGATGATGTCAAGTATTAATCAATAGTGCGTCGTGCTGTGTTAAACTGGTAGATCTAGATGTCAACGGGTATTTCGGGGAACACTGGGGTGGTGCAGAATGGGTGGATGAAATGACGACTTTTCAGTAGGTAGGCTATATTTCGTATATTCATGAAAGTGCTGTGAAAAATTCAAATTCCCGAATTTGAATTATGAGGGGCGAATTACAAAGGTTACTTTTACTAGAGAAAAAAACCTAGCTTCCAGGAACATTTGAATTAAGCAGATATTCGATTTAGAAGAGTTTGAATTATTTGGACTCCAGTGTATTTGATTCTCTCCTTTTACGTCTGTTTCTTTTGATTGTAGTTTCAGACCACCTGAGGACTTCAATAGCCCTTGTGGCCTTTAATCTCTCTTCTTCAGTCTTGCTGTTACCTACTCTCACCACTCGGCCCGCTCTGTCTATGGGCTTTCTAACAATCTTATTTAAAATAAAGACAAAACAAAACATTGACTGAAAAGATCTTGTACTTAAATGCAGACACACCCATCATGTGACATTTTGACAAAACTGGCTCCTATAAAACCTAATTTTTGTCACCAAGCTGAGAAACATCACAGCAATGTGACAGGCATAGCATGGAAAGGCCAGATCATATAAATATGTGGCGTGTGCACTTTGAAGAGCGTTTACCTGCTGTATATATATACATGGAGTTGTAGGGATAAAATTCCACAATCACACCTCCTCTGCACCCAGGTAAAATTTAATGAATTTTTTTATCCCCTTACTCAGTCCAGCTATAGTAATCTACTACCAATGTAATTAATGTCATATTAGTAAGAGATATTTAATCATCATTCAAAAATCTGAACAGAATTTGAGGACATTCTGTACAACTGCAAATATCTTTATATTTTTCACCTGATGTAAAAAAATTAGAATCTGCTAGAACGCAGCTGGCCTTTCTAGATCTGGCATATCTACAGGGAATACCGAAAAGAATGCTGCCCTAACATATACAGTGGAACACACTTAAACCAAAATTTTAGAGATCGGACTTATTTTACTGGTTTAAAGCCAAGGTTGGCGGTGAAAGCCAAATCCACATTTTTTAATTTAACACTCTTTTATTACTATTACTATTAAATGTGCTGTATTTGTGTTGCTCATTCATTCTTGGGTAGTTTTTCATGTAAAATCTTCATGGGTACCATGGAAACGCGAGAAAACAGCCACCATTTTATGTTTTCCCCTTTTCAACCCACATTTCTCATAAACCATTAGTCGCAAAACCACCAAATTTTGTAGACACATTTTTTCATTCAATATAAAGATTTTGCCTCATCATTTTTCGGATAATACGTAAAATACATTTATTGCTTTTTTTTTTTTTTTTTAAATTCATCTATATAAAATATGCAAATTTTCACATTTTTCAGAAGAAAAAATAACAAAAAAACCCTCAAATTTTGCAAAAAGCATCCGATAAAATCTTTATCTTACATTGCTGCACACTTCCTGTAAGATTCAAATAAATCCCATGGACAGATTTAAAAAAATCTGGGTGTTATTGCAATAAAAACATTTTGAGTAAATCGCAATTTTCTAAAAATATAGTGAGTGTCAGTCTCTTTTCCTATGATTATGTCTATCTGAGATGATTATTCCCTTCAGAATCCATCAAGAACACTGAATAGGACCCCTTTCTGTCTTCTGGCTCTTGCTTTCTTCCTGATAGTGCCTCTTAGTTTAACAACACGAAGACACAAAGCAGCAAAACATTCAGCACGGTATAGGTTACAAGCAGAAATGACCTTGAGCTGCACACATTGAGCCAGTAGAGATAATCTTCGCCTACCGGTCAATGCAAAGCCCGCGAGCACACAGGCCATACGTGATCAGTCCATATATCTAAGTATAGTACTATGAAGGGAGAATGGAATGTGGAAGTTTCTCACGACCCTATGAAAATAAATGGATGTTTGGGCATGGAAATGTATCTTGAAGGAAGGAAAGGTTACCATTGGTTATGAGGAAAAAGGTCAGATTTTGAATCGATACTAAATTTAAAGGGTTCTAGCTGATCCCAAGTTGCTTGTCTGGGCTGTGAAAAAAGGGCATTCTGAGAAAGAAAAAAAAAAACATTATGCACTTACCTCCTGTGCTATAATGGCAATTTTAGGTCCTCAAAATCAACTTGTGAACCAAAAATGCATTCTATACTATCAATAAGAGGATAAAGAATAAAAATATTGCTAGAACGCATAATCAACAATTTTGACCCCTCAATATCGATTTTCACTGCAGACCTTGTCCCTGAACATATTTTGGTTTTACCCAAACTGGTATGGTGTAAGTTGTTAGAGGTGGGGAACAAACTCTGTAAGGTATAATTTCATTGATAAAATAATGATTTAGATTCCACAGTCAATGGCCACTAGCTTTTCAATGACACAATTCACCAGTACCCTACCCATCTCGATCTTCCGACACCTGCTGGTGGCCTCAGGCCTGATGGTGTGAGAACAGCCTAACGGTACTAAGAGTGCTGGATTAAGACTAGGTCGCTGGCATCCATTAAAATCAGGGTCATTGTTTTCAGCCACGTTCCTTTGAATGTTCACTGGTTTATCGCTAGTTCATTAACAAAGGGTAAAAGAGAAAAAAAAAGGGGATTGATTTTTCTTCCCGTTCAGCTGTGTTTTGGTTTAGCCATTTCAAGTTTAACTGTGTTCCACTGTATATGTAAAAAATCCTTTGCCAAATCTGATCCTTATGATAAAAAAAAATTTAGCCTTTATCTTAGGCCTAACTGAATAAAAAGATTATATGTCTTGTGCCTGGAGCAAATGAGCCAGAAGTCACGCAGGGTGATCTCAATTTAGGGGCATTTAATCCATTTTCTGACTCAGATATCAAAATTTATATCAAAATGTTTATTTTTTTTTTTTATTTTGAAAAAGATACTTTCAGTTTCTCAAAAAAACAAAATAATTTGGTACCTGAGTCAGAAAACAAACTACTTCAGCAGCTCAAAATCACCCAGTGCGACTTCAGACTCATTTGCCCTGGGCGGAGGACATATCTCATAGAAGTTAAGGTTATGTACATATTGTCTAAAATATTCAAACGACAATCTTGAAAGTCTTGAGCCTATTGACAAGGCAAAGCCCTGGCAAACTTAGAGCATGAGACTGATATTACTTGTCTGATGGTAACTTTCTTTTCTTACTTTGGGGGCACCAACTTCGATAAAACATGGTAACTCTGATATAATACATGACAAAGTTTATCAACAATAATTTCTCTGAAGAAAAATTAACCTTATCTCACTGGAGACATTTCCAACAACATTTGCAGGACATCCTGTCGTCAAATGAGACATTTCCCGCAACCCTTGCAGGATCGACTTTACTACGCTTCTTTTTACACCAACATATTTCATGCAAAAGCCCCCGGAAGCATCTCTTACTGTAGAGTCACCATTTCTTTCGTTTCATAGCGAGTTTGGTGGAAGTAGGTCTGCAACTTTTAGAGATTTTGAAGAACAAGGAAAGTCACATCGAAATGAATGCGCAGACGCTAAACAACTCCAATTGCTGATCTACTGAATACTATGTCGAGCAGAGAAAGGCAAGAATATAATTTTTTTTTTTCAAGCCTGAATACTACACAGACTTACACACAGAATGCATAAACTTGTTTTTCTTTGTTTGGTTTACCTTTTTTCACTTTACTTGCTGCTTTATCTGATGATGGTTTTATGGGTGCTGCATCACTGTCAGTGCCCGACTGTAAAGTCCTCTTGGAATCTTCTTTTTGTTTTGATAACAAGTCTTTTGGGGGCTCATTTTCATCATTGAAAGGCTTGTGGTTCACTTTCTGTGAGGTGGCAACTGTCTGAGAGTTGGTGTCATCTGGCGCTGATGCAAGCTTATCAGAATTCAAATCACCAGGAGCACCATTATCTGATGATGGTTTGTTGGGTACCTCCGTCTGTCTCTGCAGACGGGAATTACTTGATATATTCTCCACCGTTTCCTCTGGGGCTTGGTTTTGATTTTTTTGTGAAGTATCTGAGGGGACTGGCTCATCTGGTTTGGTCCGCTCCTCTTTTGAAACTTGTGGCTGTGGTGGCTGAGATGTAATTGGCATGTCTGATGCGGAGGAGGTATTAACAGGAGCACTAGCTGCAGGCTGTGGCGATGCCTCCTTGACTACCTTGGATGCATCCTGACTGGCAGGAGTTGCTGTCATAGCTACTTTCAGATCTGTCGCAGGTTTTTCTTGTGTTGAATTTTTTCTTTCTCCAATAGCTGGTGGAAGAGGAGGCTTGCCATCACTTTCAATCACATCATTTTCAGATGGCTGCAAGAATAGAAAAAAAAAAATATATAATATATATATTTATACATATACATGTATATTATGTGCATTCATTCTGGTGGGTCCGAGAATACAAATAATGAATTTGCAAAGCTTTTCCCAGTGGAGAAGGAAGAAAAGAAAATGCGGAGCTGCTGTTATGCAATTGGAACTATAAAATGAAATATACTTATTCTACGGTGCCCTAAACTATGAACTAGCAGCATCAAATAAAGAGATTCCAGTGACTCTCATTGTAGGCAAATAAATAAATCTATTCAAAATAAAAGGAAGAGGCAAATTAGATCACCTGTGTCTGGTGGTACAGTCCAAGAGCAATAGTTTATAAAGCATCTACACAGTTTCATTGCCAACAAACAAAACAATGGGTTTGAGGGAGTGAATGTGAAATGTGTATATATGTTAGTGTTAAATGTATCATGCCATTAAAACCATTAAATGACCAGAGGACCTTCCAACTGATAATTCTTGATCCATGCAGCTTTTACCCAAAGAAGTAAATACAAATAATTTTTCCTTCTGGAAAAATTGAAAAATTAGAACAAAAATTTATCAATTGTATTCACTTTCCATGTTCTCTACATACTGTGAATAAAATTATCATAAAAAACAAAAAAACACAAGATTTGATCATAAGCATCCTGAAACTAATTGTATATTCATATAGCAAATTCAAAGTTTAACAATGAAGAAGCAAGTTTCTGCTCAAATGCTCTTGCATGTCAGCAAAATATTTTTCCTTTGTAAAATCAGTTTTCACAGACCAGCCCATTTGGCAAATAAATATTAAATAAGCATGTAAATCAGTTTGTCAAAATATCTCAATAAACTACCACAACATTAAACAACAATGACCAATAACTTGTCATGAAATTATATGGCAAATAAATTTTGAACCTGTTAGAAAAAGGAGGGAAAAGTGAGTATCTCACAAATGAAATAACTTTTAAAAAGTAATTCAACATAGAAAAATTCTCTTGACAGTGTGCATCAAATCTCAAACATCCTGGTTAAAGGTTAAAGATCTGAACAATGGTAAGAAAACTGGACAACAAAGGTTAGAACAAGATTTCAATATTTATGTACCTCTGGTGTGGAGACATCTGTTGACATTTTGGCAGACTGACCACTGGAATTATTGTGAGCCTAAATTGATGGTGGGAGACATGCCAATTGCAAAAAGCAAATGTTTAAGATAATAGATACCACAAAATTGTACATGTCAGCAAAAAGAAAGAAAAAAAACAACAACACTTTTTTAAAAAAGAGTTGTAAAGTCAGGTCTTGCACGGACATGTTCCAAGCATATCAATAATGAATTAGTACAAGCAAATTTCAGTGCCCCGTACATGGATGGACATTCAAACATTTCTGATGCAGAAAAGCAATGTTCCTTTCATAGCAACACTGGACAGATCATTTATAATCTTACAAATACTTCTTAACAACAACGGCAATAGCAGCGCATTTTATTTTTTAAAAAACAAGAAACACATCAAACCTCAGAGCTGTCGTTGGCAGAAGAACTCGGTTTAGATTTCTGGATGGGTGGTGTTTTCCTTCCCTTCTTCTTCTTCTTTTTCTTTAGTTTATGCTTACTCTCAACCTAGGAAAAATCAGCAACAGCATTGTTCCTCGACTGATTTCATCGGCTGTATGCCAACAGGGTACCAAAGAAACATTTATGCAGTCTTTTTCTGAACTTATACTCTTTACCATCTTCGTTTCCCATGTTATACACGATGCAAGTCAAAATTTGAGCTCTTTCATAAGTCCACAAGCCACAAAATGCTAATTTACAATCAAGCTGGACAATGATGAGAAAGAAGTATTTTGGATGTAAGAAAAACATGCTCTTTGAAGTGTGCATTATGTTATTGATGGCTATTACCCGGCCCTATACAAAACTGTAAGATTGACATGCATCACACGGGCCCGGCAGCATCTCACATTATGTATGATTGGTTAGAGATTTCTACTAAAAGCATGTTCAGCAAAAGGAAAACAAAAATCCCTAAGAAAGGAAAAAGGGAAAATGCCATCCTAAGTAGTTATAACTTGTACCTGTACTGGGGCAGCAACTGGTTTCTGATAATCTATCGATTCATTTGAGTTCTCTTGCACATCTTTCTCAACTGAACGTTCAGGCTGTGTTGATGTAGTATATTGGACTTCCCCTGAACCGGCAGTCTTTGATTCCTTTTCCACATGATTAATTTCACTTGAATGACCGTCCAGGGAAGCACATGTTTCTGTTTTTTGGCCTTCCATGACTGAACATTCTACTGAGCTCTCAGACATGTTAGCGCCAGCAATGGGTACCTCTGAAGGCACATCAATTGCATTATTAGTTTTTGTTTTGAGGCCTTCTCCTGCTCCGCTGTCAACATCTTCCACTTTATCAGAATTCTTGAAGACAAAAAACAATGATTTAAAATAATCTTACTTGTAACACAGTATATTTCAACAAATCTTAAGTTCACTATCATTGGAAACAATGAATTTTCACCGGGAAGAAACAAGGACACATTTCATAATTTCTTCCACTAAACATTCTTACCTATAAATTGCAAAACGTTGGAAAGGATATTTACATTTTCAAAACCCATGAAAGTCATTCCATGACAAAGGTTTTGTATGATAACTATACCATAAATCTTTGAATAGCTAAGATACAAACACAAATGTTTCCTGTATTCTTCCTAAGACTATGAAGACCTATTTACAATGCATAGGAATGTCAATCTGTTTACATGAAAAAGTAGGAAAGGTTCCTGGCATATTCTTTAGCAACACATAAAACTGACGTACATTATTGGTAAATAATACCTGATTTAGGACCAACAAGGAAATTACTGACAGCCCAAAGTAGGAAATTTTACATGCCTGAATACATTATTATATAATTGGCAAAATTTAAGTCTTAGATTCTGCTGAAAGTTTTTCATAGATCCACACTGCCCGTAAAATTCTCCACGTTTATGAACAAATATTGTAAAAAATATAATCCGAAAGTCTGTGAAAAAAATTTGTCACAGTAAAAGACAAAAAGTAATTAGATACTGACTATAAGAGACTATTAAATAAAATCTCTTCATCAGTATGACTATTTGTGATGTTTTGAGTACACAGTACATCACAGATCCCTTCTTTCAAATACAAAATGACATATCTTCAAGTTTTAAAACATATAATATTATATACTACTGTTTGGACTGAGGACATGATTCCTATCTCTGAAATTAAAACTTAAGTGTTGCTAGTTTTCTCCAGACAATTCTGAAGCTTTGATAAGTTATGAGAGGAAAAGTGCTTCATCACTGTCTCTCCTTCAAGAAATCACAAAACAAGGTGCATGGCATATAACTTCATGTAAATCAATGATAGTATGATCAATTAAAAAAAAAAAAAAAATCCTCAGAAACTGAACTCTGTTGACCTCTGTTGTAACTAACTCCTGTGCTTCTTGCACTGCTTGGTTCCAGTCTGAGTGATTGAATACATAAACAAATAATATGTATAGTACAGGAATGCCAAACTATCTTCACCAAAAAGTTTATCAAGATGGTTGGGCACTGTCAGGTTACGCAAGACACACTTTAAAATCTAAGCTTTCCATGCAATTTGCATTGTTTTGAGAGAAGTTTGCAAGCTTTTACAGGGGGACCTGGTAATGGGTCTATAGGATTACACAATTAGTGGAAATTCCAAGAACTTTGGATCTCACAGGCAGTGCCATCACCATAATCCCGAGCGCAAATAGATCTAGATTGTTATATGGATCTAGATTGCAAACATTGTCGTCCTACATCAGTATTTCTATGGACACAAGCACATTATTTGTCAGTATTATAATGTGCCGATTTTCCATCTGCCACTCTCCTGCAAAGCCAAGTAATTAAGTTGCCACAATGAACTTTGATCTTCAAACAGGGGCGGACAATAGCTCTGTCCTCAACTGGAGCATGTGCTATATTCTATCATCGTATGGGACTTGTACTGCATTAATAATCTTATAAAACCCTGATCAGCTGGTGGGATTTATGAAAAGTTCGCAGTTGTGCGGCTCATAGCAGAAAAGTCGGCGATGGCCAGAAAGAATTAAGACTTAAATCTGAAGTTTGACATCCCTGTTTAATAACATAAGTGATTTGTTTCAAAAAAATATATGATGGAAATGAATCATTTACTTCAGTACGATCTGAACATATTGTGATTCAAGCGCACCACTGAAGATAATAGCAATCATGTCTCCACTTTAGGCTTGTAAAAGTAAACTTAATTCATCCGTTGCTGGTACACACAGTCACTCACAAAGAAAATCTTTGCCACATTTTCTAGCATACTACATAACCTCCATACTACTTAAAGCCAAGGTCAGGGGGGCACCGATGGTGTGAGGAGGTGAGAAATACTCAGGGAGGTATGGTGGCTGTGATCAGTAGTCCTTCATGTAAATATCAGGTGACTGAGTTCTTTCAAGACATGGTCTGTAAAGACCATTAAGCAATCTACTTCCAATCTATGGCCACTGAATGATCATATTAATTGATATGTTCTAGAAGGTAAAACAGGCAGCTGTTTTATGTGCTTCCGAGAGGGTGAGAACACCAGTGTTTCTGTCGAGTCTGTCAAAGTAACCAAGTAATAATAGACTGCAAAATTTCAGAGCTTATACAGTGTGTGATAAGAGCTATATAAATGCTCTCTTTTTACCAGACAGTACTATTAAATTTGACATGAATGCAAAGTAAAAAAAAAAAAATTAAATTAAGCATGGTTGGCTGCCTTGGCAAAAGCTTGCCAGAGAAATTGTGGATCTGCATATCCGACAGAAGTGAATTTTTGTGAATTTCAAACACTTTCTGAAAACATTTGCAAATTCTTACAAGCATTTTTCTCAAGACTAATTTTTTTAAAAACATAAAAGCTGTATCTCCTCTTTGAGCTTTACAAAGTGGCTGTCATGAAAACAACATACAATCTATTTTAAAAAGCTTCTTATCAATGTTTAATTTTTTAAAAGGAAAAAATGTGCTTGATTTTGAAAAAGGAAAAATTTGCAGAGCTCATAGCTTATGTCTGAGAAAAAGCATTTAAAACTTTTTTTTCCATGAAAAAAACTGATATGGAGAGTTTTTTCTTCAGCTTTTGGCCTCAAAACAGCATTTTTTAAAAAATGTATACTAGCTAGTTTTCTGGGCATGATTTTTCTTAAATCTTGTTCCCTATCCCCCATCATTATAAGGGCTACAACAGAGCCACTTTCAGGCCTATATGTGGGCCCCACATCTTTTTCTGTGCTGTGGCATACAGTCCACAACTGAGCTGTGAAATAGCA
Source organism: Peronia verruculata (assembly GCA_038406235.1). Lineage (NCBI taxonomy): Eukaryota > Metazoa > Mollusca > Gastropoda > Systellommatophora > Onchidiidae > Peronia > Peronia verruculata. Next base: position 15,645 of record JBCAUA010004177.1, on the reverse strand, counting down.
GAAATAAAGGAAAGTTTTTACTGTTTATAGGATGTGGAAGTTAATTCTAGAGTACCTGCTACTGATATCTGCACAATCAGCAGTTTCTTCCACCTATAGTGCTCATCCAATGTCAATCCATGGCACTGAAGTTCATGATTTTGCTGGATCAGGTCATAAGAGAGTGTTTTACGCACTCTTTGCCTACTTACATTGATGATCGACTGCATGCAGTGGCCAGGTGGACCCAAATCTTGATTGACAGTGCGCTAGGCCTACCACTGAATGACTATGGGTCAAACAAGTTAGATTGGACATCCAGTTTTTGATACCATTTTTGTAAGCAGAAAAGGCAGCTTTTTAAATAACTAAGTGCTATCATAAATATTAGCAGATCAAAAATAAAATACAATATCACCTCTGTTTTAAAAGCAAAAATTTTTTTAAAAATTTAAACTTCTTCAAATGTGAAATAAATAGGTACAAAGAATACATAGCACATAAACATCTCAGAATCCAAATTGACCCAAATGCAATGACACTACAAAGAGGAAAAAAACGCAAATCCTTCAAAATGTACCTGCTGACCACAAACAACATAAGGGAGATGTATGATTGCAGAATTGGGATTTTTTTAAAAAGTAGATTTTTGCAAGATTTGTCCTTCCTGTCAGAAATTACAACTTCTGGCCGGGGAGAAGATTTAGAAATGAAATAAAAAAGACAAGTTCTTTCCAAAGAGAATGAAAGTTTAAAAAAGAAATGGCAGAGTGTTCTATGGGTGAATCAGTAAGTGATCATAATTCCACGTGGTGAAGTGTATCTTCCCAAATTGGCAATCAGTAAGGATGACAAGACACCAATGATATTTGTTTTAACATCCAACATGAGCTTTCATGGGATTATGAAAGATAAGAATCACAAAATGTCACACGTTTTGTGAGAAAATGCCAGGTGAGATGTTCCAGATCCAAAAGAACTGGAGGAAAGGGAGCCAAAAAAGTTGGGTTTTTTTTTAGCACAAGATAAACAGAAAAAAAAAAAAAAAACCATGATAAAATAATTAACAAAACAATGGGACAACCCACGCACCCAACCACACCAACACACAAAGAGAGAAACATATGAAAGAGCTAAACTTACGTCCGTAAAGGCATCCATATCTGTTCCTCCAATTTCTCTTCGGTTGAAATCCTTTTTGCTTTTCTTGCCTTTCCGGCCATCCTTACCGCCCTGTGTGCCTGTGCCTGATGAAGAGAAAGAACATTTGTGTATTGCTATTCTGTGAACAAAAAAGACCTTAAAATATACAGTGGAAAATAAAATGCCATTTATCTCCCTCTCAGTTCCATGATTTTCGTTGCAATGGCTGTCAGTGCAAAATTGAGCCAACCCCTGAACTTCGATGGTATACGAAACAATTTATTATCATGACTGATTTCACCTCATAAAAGACCTATGTGTTGCGTTGGGATTTAATGACAAATCAGAATGATTATGGCTACATTTGTGTCAAACGCTGTAAGATATATTTAAATGTCAAGGAAAAGAGAGGAAAGAAAGCGGTACAGGAGACAGGAGCAAGGAGAGAGAAAGAGAGAAGAGATGTCATCCATAAAATCGAGGATGGCATTCCGTAGGAGACACCCCACCAATGATGGTCTCTCACCGCCTGCAGGTGGGAACAAAGGACCTACTTTTCCCCAAAGGATACATTCACATCTGAATCTAGGCAAATAACGATGGAGAGAGACAACAGGAGAGAGAGTAAGGGGAAGAGCACTGAAGAGAGGACTGTCTCCACAATAAAAATAAAAGTCTCAGCCATCCCGGTGTGCTGACACAATGGCTAATCAAATAAGTTATAACCAGTGTTGTATCAGGAATGAAAGAGTGGTCGTAACGAAGGGGTTAATGATGGATGAAATTTCTGATCTGACATATTAACCAATTTAAAATGTGGTCACAGAATATCTAAACGGCATATATTTTGCAAATCTGATCCATTTCTGCCAATCTCATAGCTATCCATTTAAATAAATCACTTTCACAGGCAATAATAACCAATGCTGTACAGCTTCTGGGAAACTCCAATATCAAAGAATCATTCATGCTGCACCAATGATCAGAATTGTTACTAATATTGTGTGTATAAAGCAATATTCCATCAGAAACAATTCTAGAACTAATAAATTAATGTCTTCTACTGTCTGTGATAATTGAAAAATAAAAATGTGTTATATTTTGTAAAATAAAAAAGCCTGTGTTCAGATATCCACTACAACATGTCTTGCACCCAGAGTAAATGAGCTGGAAGTTGTGCCAGGTGATTACAAGCTACGGCTGTTTCTTTACTCAAAAAATTTTGTTTTCACCTGATAAAAAAAAATATTTGGTATCAATTTTGGTATCTGACTCAGAAAATAAAAATGGCTGTAACTTGAGGGTGCTCGGCACAACTTCTGACTCATTTGCCTCGAGGGCAAAACAAATGATTAATTGTCACATGAAGTTTGTAGCCAGATACTGTCTTCAAATATATTTGGATATGCAGCACACAGACGATTAACTTATGCATCATTTGACAAAAAAAAAATATGACTCCACGTTTGAATGTCTGAGAAACTTAACAATCAAAACATTGACCTAAGTCAAAATATTAAAAACACATCTTGGTGAATTACGAGAAACAGCTTATCACAGCAAAAGTTTGATCCCCTAAAAAAGAAAATTTGTGAGTGATTAGACAAGAACGGCAAAGTAAAAACATTTTTTTTAAATATATAGTTTAAAAATCTAAAATTTAAGTTTGGATTTAGCTACTTCAATTGTCTTGGGCTCACTGATGCCCAATTTTTATTTCACTTTCGCTGCACTACACTGGAAATCCTTGCAAGTGAGAAATCAGAATATGAAGATGTGCATAATGTACACAATATACCCATGCAAATTCAAAGAAATATCCTCTGGACTTATACGTCTGTCTACACACATGTATGTTCTTCGTTCGCTATCATACATGTGTTATGAAAAGTGAGAAATTCTGTGTCACACACATCTGTCCCTTCTCATTTTGAAAAAAAAAAAAAAGAAAAAAGATTCTTACACATATAAACAACAGGCCAAATTCTTTTGACAAGAATGATTAACTTGCCAGTTTCCTGCCCTTGATGCTTTCAGAATGTATAGAGATGAAAATTCAATAAACTGCAACATGCTGCACACTAAATAAGCAGCTTTTCTTTCTTTTTTTTTTTATAGAACAGGGGAAAAACAGCAAGTAACACTCAATATCTTGGCTCAAAACTGGGAACATTTAACTTTTATTTTTGTTTTCTTTTTCTTCAATCCTTTTCACTGTTCCATTCTGCAGTTGTAATTTTCACATGTTCCTGAAATGGTAAATTTTTTTTGCTAAGGCATTCCAGTTGTCTGTTGTCAGTTTTCATTTTTCTTCTGTAAACAAATTATCTCTGTAAATAAACACTCCATCTTATAATTTTTTCATGTTTGCCCCCCCCCCCCCCCCCTTCTACTGAAGCCTGCTCCATACCTTTGCCGTCTTGTCAAGCTAACATGGCCCAAAGTCAGATTTGACACCTATGACACCTGAGCTGCTGAACCTTAAACAATAATGTTTATACATTATATCTACACAGTCTATTAATGGCATCTGCTAAAAATCACAGCCACAGCTGTTTTCATTTGCTTTTTTGAACTCCCAAGCTAGGCCAAAATGAGTACACAGTGATGAATGAATCATAAATGATCTTCTCTTATAAAATATGTGCTCTTCATCAATAGAACTCCCTCCCTCGATCATCCAAAAAGTTTTTTTTTTTTCTTACAGTGTTCAACAATATGACAACTTATGAACGAATGAAATGGCAAAGTTTATATGACCGTGTAGGAAGTTTTCAATAAAATTACAGCCTTAAGAACTGTTCAAGTAGTCAACTGAGCTATCGTATAAAGAACTGCATCCCCACAGAAGCTCTAACTTGCCAATAATTATATCCGCTCCCAGAACATGCAACTAACAATGACATACTATCTGTGAAGTCCACGACCCCTCCCCCCTTTCCCCAAAGCAAAATGCAAAAGCCTACCGTTTGTATCGGACGGCTCGCAGCAACCATTAGAAGCCGGCATTTCAACACATCGACACGAAGAGAATACACGTCTATGCGGGCCAATGGCGACCGTTACACAATGCGACCCACATGATGTGGTTGGTAGTGGTCCTAAAATAGAGGTCAGTTAAAAATACACACGCATGCCTATCGTGTGACGGAAACAGTTTGCACTGGAGGTCGCCAAACTAGGATGAAAAACAAGCGCAGTAACCACTAATCGAGTGAGCTAAGGCATATGCCACTTATAAATGGAATACCCAATTATCACGATTTATATTTGCCTTTCAATACTTTCATGTCTACTACACACAGATTTACAGGACCTGACTGAATCCTACATTAGGCTTATCTCTGATGAACTAACCCACCAGGCTTCGCTTCCGTGCTAACAGCTTTGCAACATCTCAGGAGTCATAAGCTATCCTCGTTCCTTACACTCCTGCAAAACGCACAACAGCAAGATCCGGGCACACGGCGTCGTTCGTTTTTTTTTTTTTCGACCCACTCCATCGCCTCGACTATCCCATCCGCGTTTTTCACATAAAAGTAGGCTCCGAGATATTCAACTGCCTTCCTCTAAAATGTTTTAGGACTACTAGCAAATACTGTCTGAAGGTTTACACCACAGCTTTGCCTATTTCTTACGTCGCCTTTATCATGGGAATAAAACTAACACTAACTGTGAGAAAGACATGTTCTCTTTATCTCCTCCGACACTGAACCAACATAAGCCTCGCCTGTTTCATTAATTGATATGCAAGATACCCAAACCTTTACATTATGGTAACTCCATGACTACTGATGACTTGAAATAAAACTATGATGTAAACTATCATTATTTTATCAAATATCTTTTGTCAAGAATAATATTTCTATTATTCTATCGAAATCAAATGCCTGTAAGAATCGGCCAAAAATAAAAATGACGATAATGATATTTCTACAATTTAGCAGAGAGAAAATAGGGACTGTAGTGTGCAGAGAAAATAATTAGCAAAAAGAGAGAAATGAGATTTGAGTAGTTGCCACGATCTTATTCTGAACTGACATTTTTAATACGGCGCCATTCCACTCCCTAACACAATTCGAAAAATTAAGAGGAATATAAACAACCACAATCCACATTTCTTAACCTTTTTATTTTATGCACTACTACTGTCTCTATCAGTCCGAAGTTGGAATTCAACAAAGACTGCTGACGTTACGGTTTCGGTTAGCATTTGAATGTCCCGACGTCGTGACACTACAATACTGTCCACATGTTGGACACACAGCACAAGTTTCAGCAGATAAAACAAAACAAAAAGAAATCCGTCTTGTGTCTAGATCTTTATCGAAAATACATAGATATATAATTTATGAGCATCTCCTGTAAATGTCGCGAATGATCTCAATGAACAAATCAACCGAGGAGATGATCTATTATTTTATAAACTTTAGGTTGCTCGCACTCAATCAGATCAGATGATATTAAATACATGTACCATACGCGATACACAGCTGTGCCTTGCAAGAGGAGGCTGGCGCCATGTTCGCATGATTTACATATGCATTAAATACATTCCATATCAAGCAAAATGCCATACAAAGTTGATGGTCTGCTTGTCTTATTCAAACGATATGTACATGCATTTACAAAATTCTCTCGTGTTTTTCCCTTTGAATCTCCTGGTCTCGGGCTCCTGACCTATAGCTTCATTTTCACAATGGATATTATTTTTACGGTGCATTCAGTTTTTGTCTTCTTATACATGTCTTTCAAACCTATGAAAGTAGGATTAGGTGCCGTCACTTAGCAAGTATTTTTTTTTTTTAAATCTATAACGAGCGTAACGTACGTACGAGATCTCTGAGATGTATCCACACCTACTCCACGGCATGAGAATACTACATGTACAGAACACACACATTACAGTACTGATGAATAAGCCGCTTCCAATTTAGGTTCTCTTTCTGTCCAACTCTTTTCTCTGTTAACACTTGACAATTTTATGGCTTACAGACGTCCCATTTTGATCTTGTCAAACAAAAATAAATGCCCTTCGCAAAATTACACTCAGATGTGAGATAAACGTACAAAAAACAACAAAGAACCCTAAGATATTTAACAACCTTTATGCCCGAAGGCATCCTCACACGAAGTCAGCAAACCTTCACTAGGCCTATCATAAATGGCAACTTGTCTCGCATGGAAAACCCTCAAAACATTTCCGCTCTCCACTACAGCATTCCCTAAAGGCCTCCGTGCTCCGCATTAGGATTGTGCTAAGCCTACACGGGTCTGTTATACTTACCTATGTCGAAGCTCAGCACAAAGCTCTGTAGACCGGATGTGTACCAATATTTTTAGTGTTTAAATGCTGACCTTACCGTCGTTCTTGTCGTTCTTGCTGAATGTGTACACATGTACATAAATCTCTGTGTGTACGGTATACAATATTTTACTGAGCGGGTCTTTCTAAAAAAAAAAAAAAAAATCGAATACTGCTTAGTAAACTTTCCAACAGTATCAGAACATGCCATTGAAACTATGCCCTCGATAATGTCTGCTAGTTTTCTTCACCTATAATCTGAAACCTACAAGCCATCTTACATATTCAGTCCCCTTTAATTATGCTTGGCATATTGCATCCTGAGACTAGTGGGAGATAGTCGTGCCAACTTTGTTACTACTACTTCTGAGAGAGGTCGTTGAGTGAGATACAATGGGTAAATTGAGGCTATTCAAATTTTATCACATGCTTAAGATTCACCGCATGAACATGATTATAAACACCCGTTCACGTTTCCTCTCCTCCGGCGAGATCCTCTCGCAAAACTTCCCGAGTTCCCATTTGCCCGCATACCCCCTCCCTCATTCTTTCATGACACGAGGCTTGGTGGTCATGATGGTAGTAAGAAAATTCCGGGCATTGTACATGTATACAATGCATGACGAGTTTCAACTTAGTTTGCGACAGGAACCATTTTAAGAACCAACTTATTAGTGGTGCCAGTAAATTCTACCTAGTTAGTTTTGTTTTAATTATGCATTTCCCCCTATGAAGCCGACTTTCGCCACCTACATAACTTTCATAACTTAATTCGTCATATTTCGTTGTATTATGTGTAGTGCCAAATGACAGAGGGCAGTGTATATTGCCATTATTTTGTTGCAAAGAATTATTTGTGCGGTGACAGTTGAAAATCAATGTCACTAATAGTTAATAATTATTGTTAGATCTTGCAATGTTGCTTCCGTGAACAATACTGAAGGTGGCAATGGACTTGCAGATACGAAGATGTTTTGCTTGTTTGTTTTTAAACATAAAACGCCCGGCAAAGTAAAGTAAGTGACTAAAACTAAAACCAAACTAATGACATGTTTACATTTGCTTCCAGTCCCGCCCCCCCCCCCTACTTTTCCTCCAAAAAGGCGTCTCTTATTGTCTTGTGCTGCTGGCTGTAATGTGAAAGTGTCTTAAACAATTTTATGTTTTTCATCGACTGAATGGAATTTCCCTTTTGAGGACAAAGCTCATCTTATTCGTGACATTAAATTGTCATGAGAAATCAAGATAATACAATGCTGCCGTGCCTCATATATTTCATTTACGGACCGAATCTATAATTTCTCAATTATATACACAGTATAATATAAAAATAAAAACATCCCAATTTTTAGGTACTCTATTCCGTCATTGAATATTTAACCATCTACGTTTAAGTATGGTTTCTTTGCAAATAGGCCTGGGGGGGGGGGGGGGGGTTTGGGGAGAGAGATTGAGAGAGCTGGCATGTCATCACTGAGTTCTAGCTTCTCTGAGGAACAGATAGTCACCGTCTAAATTTTTAAGTCGACCTTGCTTTCTCTGATTTGACGTTTTCTGTATGATTATAACCATTGTCTTCAAACAAAATTTGGATAATCTGTACGATTATGATTATTGCGTATCTGTATCTTTCTTCATCTCAGTTGCTCAATGCTACAGGATAGAATAAATTCAGTGAGAATAAAACAGACAAAGCGGGACAGGATGAGTGAAATACTGTGGAAATTAATGAAAAAGCGGCCGGGTAAGATAATGTTTTCTTTAAAGAACAGAACTTTCAGTCAACACTGAAACATTTAATTCACTTGATACGCAAATTATTGAAGGCCGAAGCATGGTATTCACGTGACAATATTAATACTGCAGTGTAGAGAACACAATCTGGACAGGTTCCATGCCATAACCGCGTGGTCGTCTTCCAGCGCCACAGAAATCAGGCGTTAAGAAATCTGCAGCACGCAAACGGTCTGTGTATACACTTCGTGCAGTTCTTCTCTCTGACTCGTTTTGATGTAGCAATAGGCATCCAAGTTGCTCCTTGCCACCTCTTCGCCCATTCTCTCCTCACAAAACATGGTGGCAGTGTATCCATGTAAAGGGGGGGGGGGGGCTGGGCCAGAGGTACTATGGGCAACTCATTTGGTAATTTCATATGCCATGTCGTCAAAAAGATAGCCATTTAGTAGGGGATTTAGATTACTACCTATCAAGTCAAAAGACTGCTTTACACAATCATTCTCGGAATTCGTGGTCTAAAATCACGATAAAATTTCTACAAAAACTATACGGAGGATAAAGATTCAACTCGTATAAACCTGTAACATTTACGTCGACTTTTTACCGTCACCTTCTGCAATTTCCTGTAGGTACTGAGGGAAATAATGAAAGGGAAAACACATTCAAGTTTTAACACACTCTTGAGCAGAAATGGGAGACGTGTTTTGTGGTTCTAAAGACAAAACTGTGAAATAGGGTGTTTTCTTTGATCCTGTTTTTTTTTTTTCCCCCGATTCAATGTTCATACTTATCACATGTTCCAGACGCCTACACGCGTAGCGGAAGGTTAGCATTTGCAGCGACAATTACAAGCCAAGACGGATAGGAAGAGTGAGGAAGAGGGCCGTTTGCATTCTTTCATGGTATAAAGACTTTCGTACTAACCATTATCTGCCAGCTACTTGTGTTGCGGGAATGAGAAAGAAGCTCTCGAAGACAACAATGGGGAGAATCAAAGTGTGCACAATCATGCACTCACCGCTCAACACAGCGCGTGATGCACATAAATACGGACCACATCTTCCAGTTCAGACTGAAGTCATGACTCTTGAAGGTTGTATTCTCGTGCCTACATTGCTTGCTAAATGCCAACTAAAAATGTCGGAAGTATGCTGGTCTAATCATGTGACTGGCATAGGTAACATCATTTTTCAATAGCTATACGTCTAAAAAACACACACACACACACACACACACACACACACACACACACACACACACACACACACACACAAAACAAGAGTTCCTACAAGATTTTGGTCGTCTTTTTTTTCACGAACACCATTACTCTAGATGTGGGTCGCACATAAACTATATAGAAGAGAAGAAAGAATGGAAATGAGCATGTGTTCAATGGATCCCTCCCCTCCCCCACCCCACAAACTGACCATAACATGGCATTTTAGAGTGCATAGTGAAGATACCCACTTATTACTATCTGGTCTCACAGATAATTTTCCCCCGCTCCACCTTTTCGGTGCAAAAATTAACATCTTCCCTTTGATCTATTACTGGTAAGACTTCACTGAAATCGTCATTATGGAGAGAGGCTAACTTTTTATTATTATTATTTCTGAAACCGTAATCGAAACATGTCCACTGTTTTATGACCAACATGACTATTACACGGGGAATGATATAGATCTAACGTAAATCTCGTGAAAGAACAAAAAGTATCACACTATCATACAAACCTTTGGGTCCTTTCCTGCTCATTTAGAACCGGTATACCTTGAATTATCCAACTCCACTATTCACAATATCGAATTTCAGAATGCTATTTAATAAAATTAATTTCAATATATGATAACAAAAACAAGATCAATCCAGTATTCCAAACTTTGGAAATCTGTTGTGACTGTAAATTATAAAAAACAAAAACAAAAAAACTTCAAGACATCGCCCACATCCAGGCCCAACGTGTGTTTCGAACTGTGTAACTACGCTGTGATTATCCACAAACCTTACAAGGCCACGTCTCTGACAAACACTTATTAGCGTAGATAAGTTGATATCCGACCCCTTGCCCCTGAAATCATATCAGAGGAGAAGGTCCACAAGCTAACCTTAATCTCAACGCTAATCTGGGTCCAAACACTTTACGTGGGGAGAGAAGACACCAGTCTTAAATCATATCAGGTGATCTTCAAGAAAACGTACAGCTGATAAGATTATCTTCATCCGTTCAAAACAAGATTACTCTGGATACTTATCATGTGGGATGCTGTGAGAATTAACGATCACACACTGACAATTGTCAGTATAAAATGAATGCACAGGCCATAATCCACGGGTTCTGTGGATCATAAAGTCAATCCACGAAACTCAGTACACAACTATCTATACCACATCCACGACTGTTTCATGATTATCATTATGATCCCCCAGCCTATGATTCCTCTAACGAGAATGCTACTCGTGAGGAACGCCAGAACTGATACATGACACTCGGAATGACTCCCAAGCTCTGAACCTTTGTACTGTCTATATAGGAGCGTTTCACAAAGATATTTCAAAAAATTAAGTCACACAATCGTTGACATTACTCGCATTAGAGTTTCCCCCACGACTGTTTCCCGACACTTATATCTATCCTACTGTCAAGAAAAACATAAATATCGTGAAGTTCCACCACTACAGTAGTTCAGCTACACACTAACGTCATGCACAACGAACATGATTCACTCTCGTATCGGCTCAGGCGACCTTCTCACCCAGCCGACGGAGGGCATCCAGCGTGAGCACACTGCCGTCGTGAGCTAAGTGAAAACACGTGGGCTACGCGAAAAGCGAAAGAAAAAAAAAAAAAGCGCGCGCGCACACACACACACACACACAGGTAACTGTAAAAGGGAAAGAGAAATATAGACAACAGATGAAGTTGTATATACAATGAATTCCCATTCTGATTTACACCCAATGATACTTGCAAGGATCCATCATGGAGAACTGACATATACAACATTAAACCAATTTTTCACTGACTAGAGTTTGCTGCAACAAGTTCCAACCTAATTTATTTTGTCCACGGGGTGATGGAGGTGAATTTCGCGGCTATGCGTTGTGAACAAAAATAAATAAACAATAAAAAACGATTTGGTCATGAAATTTCCTGCTCGAAATAAAATTCTGTTCTATTTTCCAAGGAAGTAACCTAATTTAAGGAGTAAATATCAGAAGCTTTCAGACATATTTCTTATGTGTCATATATGTATTATTTATTGTAATCTAATTTCCACTTGGTACATTCTCCCACCCATCTTAAGACTCAACAAATTTTATTCAGTTGCTAACAAAATGATAGTGAAATGTTCCATGTATATCCATGATATTCAAACAATCAAAGCCAAACACGATAAAAATAAAAATTATAATTATAGTATTGTAATAAAGTGCTCCTAGTCTAAGAGTAGATTGCTTGCTAGAACACTAGCCATTTCTTGTCTCCCACGAAAAATTCTAACGATGGCCATTTTTGTTTTGTGGTTCAACAGACAACATACTGCAAATGCAAAGACAGATCAACATGCATGTCAGAACTAAATAGTCATGATATTGACCAATCTTATGACAAAAATGCTTACAATTGAGTAACCAAGCACTAATGATAATTATCCACAAAGATCTTGTGAAATTTTATAGCCAAATCCTCCCTACAGTTTGCAAATACATGAAAAAAACTGCATCAGCTATTAATGTGAACATAATGGAGTTGCCACTCTGTCCTATTTTAGCTCTGCGTTTGTATTTCATATATTGATCCTTTTTCTTATTTTGTAAGATCGTGCCAGCCTATCTCATAGCAAAGAGTATTAATCCAGATTTTTGTCAATCTAAGCCAGTAAAATCGGAAGACACTTCTGACTGCATAAAATCAAAATGTAACTGAAATTTCTGCCTAATAAATCGACAAATCTCCACCACACAAACTTTTTGAATTCTTCACCAGCTTTGGCACACTGCTCAACTAGAAGCATTCTTGCTGGCAATTCCAGTTGCTTACCTTATCCATCACCATTCCTGACTTCACAAATTTCTTTTACCACAGGGATGACAAGTATACATGAAAAAGTAGGAAAAGTTCCTGGCATTCTTTAGCAACACACAAAACTGAAGTACGTAAATGGTAAATAATACCGGATTTGGGGCCAAGAGAGAAATTACTGACAGCCAAAAAGTAGGAAATCCTACTGAAGTAGGAAATTTGACATCCCTGATTACCAAAGCTAGACATTTCACTGCAAAACTGCCCATCTTAATTTAGGTGTCAGTGTGATATCCATGTTGGAGAGGTTCTCAGAATGAAACAAGGGGTGGGGGGACCACCTAAAATTCTTGATGTGATAAAGATAAATTGAGACGCGACACAATGAAAGCAGGTGCTCGTCAAACTGAGCTGACTGGAGAAATCACATGTTTTTCAACAATGAATCAAGTTTTAACATTTTTTTTTTCTTCACCAAAGCCTTCTATATCAATCTAAAAATGCATTTCAGAGTTCAACTGTCTGAGATAGAGCAAGTAAAGGCCAAAAACTTGTAATTTAGTGGCATGGCCTAACAAAGGGAAAGAAGGATTTACAAAAGTGATCAGCCATTTTCTCACTAAATTCAGCTGCAGCAACCAGTCTCCCCATCCTCTTTAATTGCCAATATCTCAACTTCTACTTAAGGTAGACCAATACTTTTTTCATACACTGAAATGGAAATGAATAATCTTCACAGTGATAACAATAACTCCATATGCTCAAAATTTGACAAGCGCCTGATTTAATCATGTTGCGTCTCATTTATACTGTAAGCAAATGAATTAAGTGAAAGTGTCAAAAAATGACAGACAAGATATATATACCAATAAGACTGATCAGTACAACTAACATTTAAAGAGGAGCTCTGAATTTTTGCATGAACTGCAAGATTATCATGAAAGCTAATGTTTTTTTCGGAACAAAGTGGAAGTTCAGCCAATGCTTTTTCTCCTGAGAGCATCAAACTTCTCTGATGTTTACTCTTATTTTATTAAAGTAAAGTATAGAAAGTGTGTAACGAGTTGTCTATACGGCTCTTTTCACAGCAGTGTAACCAGTCGTACAACAGAAAATAATGATGCAAAGCCGAAGCTTCTGTTTTGTTTCTCTTCTTCATGCGGTTTCTCTTCACAAATTTATTAACTTTCTTGATACATGTTACATTTAGTCTCCATTATTGTCTTGCTCATGTGTATTTCTCTCCAAATTGTATTACAACAATGTTTAGCCTTTATGGGGGATTTCTAAAATATTTTGATACAGGTATTGATTAATAAAAGTTTGAGAACCCAAAGTAACCACACACAACATAAAATAAATGCATTTGCTCGACCATTTCTTTGTTGTAATAATGAAGTTTGAGAAAAGCGCAGGAATGAAAGAGCAAGTGGTTTGTGTGACTGCTGGGATGTCACTTTGCAGTGTTCCAGGGATGTCACTTTAACAGAACAGACATTATAGCTATAATAAATCCTACATTAAAATTTGTCTTGTCTCTTTTCTTTTGGGTCCTTTTTACAAAAAAAAACAAAACAAAACAAAACAAACCCCACTTTTAGTTATTTAAGCTATTCCAAATGCATTGTGTAAAATTTAGACCGTGAGACATTTTCTTACTTTTATACATATTCTGTTTTTCTCATTAACAATGAGTTCACTGCTAGATCTAGAATTTATACATAGTACATTACTATTATCTAAAGAACCTGTGACTTGGTTAACATGACCAAGCAAGCGGAGAGCTAAAAATATTTTGTTGTAAATATGACTTTCCCCATCCAGTAATTAGTGCAATTTTGCTACTAATACCTCAGTATTAGTAATTAATACCTAATATGTCATAGTAAAGATCAAAACTCTCTTGGTTTGCATTAAAAAATGATATGGGGAACACACAGAGGTCCTCAAGAACCTGGAAGTGGCTTTTACATTGATGAGGGGTATGGAGCAAAATTTGAGAAAAGATATGACCAGAAAGTCACAAAATGGCAACAAGAGACACAGAAGTCACAGAAAGAGGGCTAGTATGTAAAAACAAAAGGGCTGTTCCGAGGCTGAAAGCCAAACACAAAACTCTTCATGTCCATTTTTTGCTGGAAAAAAAAAAAAACTTTCAATGCATTTTCCTCAAAACCGGGTTTTTTGATAGTTTTTTTGCTATCTTCTTTTTTGTTTCGGAACCAATTTCGGTAATACATCATTGTCACCACAAAACCCAAAACGTACATATGCTCGTTAAATTTGGTCGGTAAGTTTTAGAGAAAAATCAGTTTTTAGTTTGAAAAAATAGCGAAATTTGAAATTTTGCTACATGGCGTTTTAAAAAGATTATAGAAAATGTTCTATTGATCGGAAGGGCTGAAAATAGGCAACTTTTTAGATATTATATCAAACAATATGTTCATCAAGTTTTATCAAGTTTTGCTCAAATTTGGCGAACAAAATAGATTTTATAATCAGTCAAATTGGGGACTCCAAAATCCAAGGTGGTGGCCTTGCCATGGCAACCATATGCACGGCGTCCAGAGTGCGGCGCACTTAGTTAATTGCCTCTTTATGGCCTGCTGACCTGGGTCAACGATTGGTCACGCTACCTGTGCGCCCAGCAGAAATCTTACCATCCGTCAAAAATATAGCATAACATTGTATTATTGCTATATTTCTAGTATATTTATGCATCCACTGTAACTAAAATATCGCAGTCAGCTTCAGTCTTGCATATATTTTCCGAACATATAATTTTTGTTTTGATTAAGAGAAAATTATGACATGTAATTTGAGGTGAAAGAGACCGAATATTTTCAAAAAATTTTCATTGAAAGAGTAACATTTTTAGAAAATTCATAAAAATAAAACCACACGATAAATTCCTTTCATTTTTGTTATGCATATAGTGCACACATATATAAACTGCTTACTTCAGTTTTATTTGGTTCAATGAAGCCACTTAGATATTACATGGGCGTCAAGTTTGTCATCTCTTTCCCAAAGCATTTCGGAGTGCTGATCAACAGTATTCCATTTTTTTAGAAGTATTCTCAACTATTTGGAACTATTTCATTTATATGACGACTTGCGTCCATAAGTGGCACATCCTGGTATGCAAGGATTTTTTTTTTTTTTAAATGCACGGATTGATAATTAAAATCCAAATGACTGGAATTTGAAAAACGCAGTGATGATACGGCTATATTTTTACAGATACATATAAGGATGATAAAAAATATTTAGGCGATCAGTTTCTATGCTGCCATAACAGTTTACTTGCAGTTTTCATTTGTTATTCACTGCGCATGTAACATTTTGAGCAGATGTATTGAGAATGTGTACCCGCTATATCTCTGTGAATGATAATACCAAAATGGAGGCTGATGTCAGATTTAGAGGCAAAGTAAGCAAATATTTTTTCCTCTTT
>JBCAUA010004166.1:0-13451 GCA_038406235.1 Peronia verruculata | reverse complement strand
CCAACCGACCAACAAGCAATCCACACATCCGTCCGTTTACAAGCTGTGAAAAAAACAACCACAAAGGAGAGGAGAGGAGGGGGGGGGGGAAGAGGAGGAGGAAGAAGACAAAGTTTTACAAAGAAGGTAGATGATGAAAGGAGAAGAAAGAATAAAATGAGAATTAAAAGGTGAAGAAGAAAAATGAGAAGTGGAAGAAGAAAAAAAGTAAGGACGCCAAGAAGAGGATGACGATATTTGTTTGTGTTGAGGTTTAACGACACATCAGCACGATCATGGCTATATAGTGTCAAACATGGTAAGATCCATTTACACGTCAAGAAGAAGAGAGGAAAGAGAGCGGGACAGAAGACAGGAGCAAGGAAAGAGAGAAAGAGAGAAGAGATGTCTCCCCAGGAATGTCGAGGATGGCACGCCATGGGAGATATCCCACTAATAGCAGGCTTTTGCCCCACCTGCAGGTGGGAGCAAAGAACCAACTTGATGATGACAGTGGTCACAAACACACAGGTGAGGGCAAAAAGGCTCTAGCAATCCTCAGTCCGACCATTTCCACCACCAACCACCAAAACTCACACACACACAGGCAAGAAAGATCAAGTCCAAGGCCATTGTTGTTTTCCAAGTTCTGTGTATGAATATATGGATACACAAACTGCTCGCACATAGGTCAGCATCACCAGAGAGAGAAAAACAAAACATAGTAAACATAACAATGATCAATAATAACATCACAACAACAACCACAGCGATAAGGGGCGGAGGAAGCAACGGACTGTAGCACGTACACTATGGGCACGGAGTTTTGTCCACAAGGGCACAATATCAAATCTGGACAAAAAATAGTCTGACAAATAATTGACTTTTGATTTGTCCTGTGCCATCTCCAGCAGCCACGGCTGAAGGTAAAAATTTGACTGCCACAAATGTCTTCGTCTCACCGCACATTGGAGTCCAATTCTCCGAACCACAGATAGAATAATATCACAAAAAAATTAAACAGCTTTTCTTTTTTATAAAATCCAGCGTCAGCCGTCTTTTTGCTGAGAAAATATTGGATAAACATCTATTATCAACTTCATAATTTAAAATTACGTGAATATAATCTATTGTACTGAAATCAAATCTTTGTTGTCTAGTAAGTAATACACATTATAATCAAGTATGACTTAAAAAAAAAAAAGTGCATGTATCATTTTGAAATGAGAACTGAGATTTTCTGGTTTCCTATGCAAAACAAAAAAAAAAAAAAAAAAAGAAATATTGAAAGTGAAATCCTCAAACTAATTATATTAAAAAAAAAAAAAAGAAATGAATGGCAGTATAGAAATCAAAACAACAACAACAACAACAACAAAAAAAACCCCACTACAGTGCAAAAACATAAAAGGGCCACATGGCAAAAGTCAGCTCCACCGTTAGTTATAAAAGGCAGCAAATCTGGACATACATGTAGTCTCACCGCCTCGGTCTTTGGTACAAGCAAACAAACAAACAAATAAAAGCACTGAACGTCACCTACAAACTACAATCAGGCGGTTAAATGATGCATCACAATGTGCCTTTGTCATTGTTTTCCAGACCAAATTCTTGTCGAGGTTACGTTCTATATATGTCTTTCAGCCACCTGCAGGCGGCTATCTCCATTTTTAACCAAGGACAAAAACAATTTGTTTCTGGGACAAACCTGTCCAATTTTCAAATGGATTAAAAAAAACAACAACAACAACATTAGTTTCTTTAACTTCTCTGTCTGGCTAATGATAAAAAAAATCCAGGATGAAAATCAAAAGGACAAATTAAATCTGGAAGTTGATGCTACAGAACTTGTCGACGTAAATCATGTTTTTCCATTTGGCCAAGTTTTTGTATGTTCTTTTTTCTTTTATATCACATCCAAAAATATCATACATCAAAGACACAGGTGACATATTAATATCAAATATTGGATTATATAATCTAATCATCACATTGCAAAAGCTGCCGTGCACCTGGTAAATAATGTTACAGCCCTCCACAACTCTCAAGCTTTCAGTCGCACACGTACAAAGTCACAGATAGTCTGATCAATAGATCAGCTTAAATTGTGGGCGGGGGAGGGGAGGGGAGGGGGGGATACAAACATCAACATCTCTGCAGGATCAGCTGGGGCAAAAAAAGTTACGATCATATGTAACAACATAGGGGTATGTGCTGCACGTATGTACTGCTTATGTAGCAAAGGGTACAAATATGTATGTGTACAAGTGTACACACTTCTCTGAAAATGCATGAACCAACAGTTATCTTATATTATATTAGATTATATTACATCAATCTGTCATTGTAAGAAATGTCTTGGTAGGGAATTTTCGATGAAAGAAAACTGGAGGAAAGTTTGAATTTTTTATGTACATAATGTTCCAATAAAGATGATTTCACTGATTATTTATTGTAGGTCAATTTTTACGTTGAAGGCAAAATGTCGTACACAATATCATCCTCAGGTATCCCCAGCAACAAAGTGCCAGGTCGGTGTAGGAACAATCACAAACATCTGAAAAATTGATGCAATATGGAGTCCCTGTTGGTGATTTTCTCTCCTTACCTCCAAGTTTGGCGGAGAAAGTCTGGCAAAAGACGAGAGAAATCGAACATACGGGAAGATGATCTGTTGACAATGATGACTAGTTGAATAAAACTCTCTGCCTCACATGGAGAAAAAATCAAAAAGTGTCAACTGGATCTTACAATCAAAGGGTGACAAAACAGTACTAGTCGTCCACCAAATATAGAACATGTCCACAGCCTTGGGATATCGGAAGTTTGAGTGAGCGACAGACACACCCACAGTCTCAACAATTTTCTCTCTTCACTCCCATCCATTCTCATTCTTACGTATCTGAGATGTGACACGATGAAATCAGGATCTTGTCAAAGTTTGAGCATGTGGAGTCATTGATATCACTGTGAAGTTTATTCATTTCCCTTTCTGTCTGTGAAAAAAAAAACAACAACTTTGTTCTACCTTATTTAGGAGCCAAGATATGAGCAAATTAAAGACAAAGGGGGGCTACTTGTTGCTGCAGCTGAATGTAGCCAGAAAAACGGCCGATCATTTTTGTTAATCCTTAATTATCCTTCTTAGGCCATACCACTCCATTACAATTTTTGGCCTTTTACTCAACCTATGTCAGCAAATTTAACTCTGAAATGCATTCTTAGATTGATATAGAAGAAAGAGAAAAGCATTAAAAATTACTTCACTTTTGAAAAACACATAATTTCCCTGCTTGCCTCAGTTTGAAGATCACCTGATTTCATCGCGCTGTGTCTGACTTACGGCTGACTCCAAACAGACAGCGAGAGACCAGCTGATCTCCCTTGCTATACAGACCAACGTTAGTACAATAACAGCTTAGGTCAGACTTAGATCTGTACTGGAACCAAAATGCAGCTTCAAATTTATTGGCAGTCCTGAACCTGACAACTATCAGATAATGCCATTTTCAAAAACTGATCTTATAAAATCCTGTATTGCTATTTCAGTCCTTCCAATCATTAAAGTAGAACTCAACAACTGACCTATGCTGACAACTTTTTCTCTATCTCAAAAAGTGCAGAGAATGATGTTAACCATTACCACACAGCAGTGACAGCATTTCCCCAGCAGTACCAAACATTCACACACACTTTCGTGCTCACACCTGCCAAACCTGTTATACAAGAGCCGAAGTTCAACTGCTGGATTCCAACACTGACAGACACAACTTGAGATCATTTTACTTTGTTGTTCTTCTCCCAAGAGTTTTTCCCCTTAGAAAGTTTTTCTGCACAAATCACATTGGCAGCTTCTGTCTGGCCGAGGTTTCATACATTTCTCGAGGGCATGTACGTCATAATCCACATGGAGAACAGAAATAGAGAAAGATTAGCTGGAAAACCAAAGCCTGACCGAAGGACTGGACCGGCCATGAAACAGAGACATAGCAAAGAAAAACAACAAAACAATGTGTACAACCCAGTTCTGAGTCATGTCTTACTATCTGTAACACACCGACCTGATTAAAAACCTAAGATGAATCATTAGATGGAAATACCATGTACAAATTCTCAGAAATTCAGAGTAAATTCTGTGACCTGTCCAGGTAGCTGGTACTTGTGTTGAAGACAAAAAATGAAAGTATCGCTATAGATCTCAGTCTACATGTGGGTGAGGGAAGATTTCACCCCGCATGTATTACCAGAGAGACCAAAAACAACAGCCAAACTGGCCACTGATGTCATCAACAACAACAATAAAAAAAAACAAACAAAGAAAAAAGACAATCAAAATTACAACAAAAAAAAAAAAAACAAAAAAGAAAAATTTCAAATCTGAGCAAGTTCCAGTCCAGCAAAAACAAATAAGTTGATCAGCCTGGAAGTCCGTGGAGTAAAATCTCTGACGTTGTTGAAATGTGGAAGAAATTGCTCTTCTCTAGTCAGCAGTACGATAGTAAACATGTCACAACATGTCAATGATTCTATTTTTAGCATGAAGTTACCTCTTGTGTTTTTTTAATGGCAAATTCTCATCAATGAAATATGTTCAGGAAGCGCAACTGTTGTTGTCCATTTCTAACTATCACTGCAAACATTTAACAGATCAGTTCCCTCTCCTCTCTTCCTTATCAAAATTGGAAATGGCCCAGAGAAGTCTTTGTGTAAGAAAAATACAAATTAAAAAAATCTGAACTGACATTCTGTCAGTTTTTGGAAGAACAGACATGGCAAAAATAAACAAGTCAACTACCATTTAGCAAATACCCACATCAACTCAACGTCAAAGAGGGCAGATCTTCTCTCTGATCTGTACAAGTCAAACTTGACGTCTTCATCTCATCCTGAGTAGATGTTTCATTCAAAAATTTCAGCTATCGCCCAGTACCTCAATCAGGATCCCGATATCTGAGGTGGTGACATTGATTCAATGATTTAGCAAATCAAATGTAAACAAAATCATGGAAGATGTAGCAAAACCCTGCGCAGAAACTTGATTGGCTCAAACATGTTCCCCTGAACAAAGGCATGAAAAGCAAATCAGATCACTTAAATACTCAAACTCTTATTGCTGGGCTGAGTGGGCGTCGCCCCAGCCACACGGGATCAGCAGTGCAGTGTTAAAAATTTTACAAATTTGTTAACTTCTTCAAATGTTCAAACTTGATGGCAACAATCACAAATCATCAAATAAAAATGAATATAACATAATTGTCTATAGAAAAAATGTACATAAATCTCGTTGTTTGTTTGGCAAATTCTACAAAATTCCACGTTTGTTGGAAGCTTCTGACATTCCATGGAAGGATTTTTTAATGCCACCAACTGGCCTGACTATGTTGTTCTATCGCTATGGAGACTCTCTGGCTTTGTACTAATGAACTAAGAACATCGCTAGAACAAACCAAGGATTAATACAGGTGTCATTTAGCATGTCATACAGCAAATCTGACATCAAGCTGGAACAAAAAAAGTCAGCAAAAAATTCACACACAGTCTCATCTCCATGTCACAACACAACAGTTAGACAGACATGAGGCATTCACCAAATTCTTCAGCTCAAGCAACCAATCCTCATCACTACTAGACAAACCAGACAAGATAAATAAGATGTGTTCCTCACAGCGTCATCAATCACAAAGATATCAAATAACAGAATTATTCTTCTATCTGTGTACAAACCCACAGATGCACGGATGTACCACGGACAAGGAGAACACATCAATGTCCCACTTTGGAGACTGATCAAGCTGAACCAGTGTTTGACAGTGAGGACAAATGTTCATGGCAGTTTGTGTCGTCTCCATAGCATAGCGTCGATACATGAACCAAGACATGGTCAACAAGGAATCAGTCATCAAATATCATTGCTCTGAGGGAAATGAATACCAGCAAAGAAAAAAACAAAAGCCAACAATGTCCAGAATAAAAATGATTGAAATCACAAGGGCTTCGTGAACAACATGGATCTTGTGAGTGTTACCATGACAACAACAACAACAACAACAACAACCACAACTTCAGTTTGTGCAGAGCTGACCCTATGGGAGGAGTTAATCACAGCCCTACTGTCTCATGTCTGTGCCAGACGTACACCTGGCTCTTCAAACAGCGGCCAGGCCATTCTGATATGGCTGAGATTTTTGTGATATAACCCCTAAAACTTTGCTCAATGAACAATTTTTCAAAAATTCACCATATAATAGAAAAACCACTTTTATTTGTAAATTGTTTTTTTCATTGTTTCACACATCCCTGCTGTGAAAATAAAGAAAGAGGAGAAGAATTATTGTCCTTCCTTCCTTCCAATACAGGTTCTATACCTCATGTATTGGACAAAGTGAAGTCATGTGACTGACTGACTGAGTGACTGACAAAATGTTATGTTGACTTCCTCATGGAAATCTATGCCTGTAGATTAATTCAACCTAAGAGAGAGTAGGCCCACCATTGGGGAGGGGAGGGGAGGGGCAGGCGGTATGTTTTACTCTCTCTACAAACTCTCAGGGTGACACTGTCACCGTTAGGACATCTCTGACATCTAATCCTGTCACTTGTTCACTCGCTGGGTTGCCCAAATTTGATGAGATAGAAAAGAACATAACAATCTTTTCTGTGATGATTAAGGGTCAAAACTGCACAGACCACATGCACAGGGTGAACAGGTCAGGGGTTCTCAGCCTGTGGACACAGTTCCGGCTACACACTGAGCTCTGCGGGCTTACTGACGGGACAATCCTGCTGGTCGGAATCTCTCTTTTATCTTTGTCTGGTAATTCTTTCAAACCAGTTTGATTAAAAGAAGAAAAAAAACCCACCCCAAATGTCGGATTCAAGTCAGGATCAGAGCCTACTGCACTTGCCATTAATAATCTAGAGCAGGACTGTCCAATGTCCCGCCCACGGGTCAAATGTGGTCAGTGTGCAAATTTTATCCAGCCCGCAGCCTCGTCACATTAAATCAATTCAGACATCGGTTCTTTCAGTAGGACTATTTACTGCAGTCTAGATCTCACTGTCAGAGAGAGAGACGAGAACCTGGCGGACACGCTGGCCGATGTGCTGGCACTGAGACATAAGAGAGGCAGCATCAGCTCTGCACTACTACCACATCTACTCCTTCACTTTGACGGTCTTACAGCTGTTCTACATCATCTTCTTCAAACTTTTCATTCAGTTATTCTTTTTTTAAACATTAAATTTGGAGGTTTTCCTCTCAGTTTAAAATCTTTCTTTGCTGGTTCAGTTCAAATCTACAAGAGAGTGAACAGCCATGGACGCTATGTCAGTACAACACACCAGCAGAAACACAATGATCTGTGTCGGGCATTAAAAACAAAGTAAACCATGTGACAATGTTAAAATCGGAAACTCCTGCTGGCTGAGAAATCATGCTGGATGTGAGCTGGAACAGCAACCAGAACGGGTGTGGGCTGTTATGAGGAAATGAGCACACCCAAGTCTACCAGGTTTTAGCCTGGGACAGCAACCAATGATCAAACATTACTGGAGGATATACCAGTGTACTGTATTGTTATCTTCATGCCCAGACTATCCACGAGGCCTCAGTCATCCAGCTGTGACGTTGTTACATAAAGAAAATCTGAATATGTAGAGAGATTAATAAAACAACTTGTCCTTTCCTGTCGATGTCGTCAGGTGATCGTTTCAATCTCTGGCGAAGCGAAAGACAAATGATGGGATTGATCAACCAATTAGAAATCATGTTTAGCGATGAAAGCAAAGGGAGGTCATACTTTACAAATGTACATATGTATAATTATGTGTATACGCAGCTGGCTCATACCTTTCACCACATATCTATTTGTTCAGTTTGACGAGATGGTAACAAGATAAAATGTTCATAACACTAAAATCAATGTCAACATACACAATGTGCTAAAACCTGTCAGTTTATCTACAGTACCAGCTGGTTCTTGTCTCACCCTCCTCTCCCACACTGAACAAAATGACTTCTCGTACACCCTGAACTATGGAGACTGAGTTCAGAGACAGTTCAGATTTGTTCTTTTTATGAACAAGGAAATGAACAATCAACTAACTTGTGGAATTCTCTCAGCATTGTCAGCTCTCAGACAGGCCAACTTGTGTCACAGAACTGACCGGGGAAATGTCGGGATATGTGACAAATGCTCAGTCATGGCCTGATGGGAACAGCCGTGGGAGAGAACATGTCCGAGAGCAAAATCTGCCCCTACCATCGCTGTTTCAAACAGAAATATGCCTTGTCTGCGACCAGCAGTGTCACATCCCACAGGCTGTTTCCATCAGTACTGAGAGCCGAGTTTAACGCAGGCAAAGATTTCACAAGAAACAGCTGGCAATTTCTTACACAAATCTAGCATCATTATAGCAAGTATAGCATCTGGCTTTCTATGGAGAGATGGTCATTGACTACACGACACCAACCAGCAGAGTGCACCGCATCAACACAACAACCAAACCAACAAGAACAAATAAAATTAAAAAATGGACAAACCAAAATTCTTTTCATAACCAAATTATTCCTTGATCTGAAAATTATATCAACTCTTCCTGATCTTTACTTGTGTTAATGATCTAACCTAGGGGACAAATTCTAAATCTCCTCTCTTGTTACTTTGCTAGCTATGAGGGAAACACTTAGCACAGAGATAAAAAAAAAAAATAAATCTCATAATAACACAAAAGTAGACAACTAATTCTGGTCCTAACTGTGCCAATACAAGGGAACTAACTAAAAATTAAGTCCCAGTAAGGGAAGCAACCTATTTCTCTTCAGGGAAAACTAAGCTACATGTACATTATCTCCCCTTTCATTACTGACTTATCTCCCATCACGCTTTTAGCAGGAGCACAAAGCGTTCGCTGCTGAATTATGAGAATGTTGCCACCAACAAAGTGTTAAAAGACCAAGCCACTCAGGCCACAAAATGCTGCACCAGCACTCACAGTTCACTTCAAATACGTTAGAGATGAAAATATCACAGCCACACGGAATCTGAATACGAGTACCCGCTGTGGGTAAAAGTCAAAGTCCTTCTGCGTTTTGTTGTCTTCAGCGATGTCAATACATTTCACAAAAATTTGATATTCATGAGAGGCAAAAGTTACACCTTTCATAAGATGGGCTTCGTAATTAATGATCAAGTGTGTAATGAAATAACTTTTTCTTGTGCTCTACAAGAATCATCATTATTGATTTAATGATTAATCATGACTCAGGTGCAAAACTTTTCCCTCAGAAAGAAAATGCCTTCTTGCTCTATCCCAGATAATGGGTAAACGGAGCCACAAAACATTTTCTTTCTCATGCAAAAACTGACATAACAAACTGGCCAAATCAATGACAGAAATCTGGTCATAAATGCAGCCTGATAAACAAACAACTTTTAGCTTTCAGAGCAAAACATCTGGACAATTATTACAAGGCTGAGGTCAAACTCTGACCAGGACATGTAGTCTTAAGTCCAGTAATTCCCATTTTAAAAAAAACAAAAAATAACAGACAATTATCGATTTTTCTGACTTGAACAAATCATCGTCAGAACAGCGTCCAACAGCAAATCTGGGTCAATGTCGTTTCATGTGCAGAGAGAGGTGGTCAGAGCGGGAAAATGCTCGCTCGCACACCTGACACTTGAAAGGCTTGTCTCCTGTGTGCTTGCGGAAATGGCGAGTCAGTTCATCAGAGCGTGCAAAACGCCAAGTACATCCCTCCCAGGTACAGATATATGGCTTCTCACCTGTGGACAGAGACGGACGGGATCAGTAAATCAATGACAACAAAAATCTGGATATCAAAATGCAAAACTGGACGTCCTCCATCTCAGGGTAAATGTTTCTAGCACTAGAATCACCGGCAAAGACCTACATTATGAGAAAGCCTGTCTGAGCTGGTTCAAAGTGCCAGCTTTTCTTTATGATACACTTATCTCACAGGGCAGAACAATCGTCGCAGGGGACTGAACTCATACTTCTTACACCCGGGGTAAACGAGACAGACGTGATGCTGAGCCATTCCAGCTAAGGTCATTTCTAACCTTTTTTCGGGTTGATAATCAATTTTTTTCCCATTCAAAATGAAAATTTAACCCCTTTTTTTTAAGCTAACAGAAATTTAGTATCTGAATTGGAAAACAGATAAAAACAGCTTGGAATTGCCCAGTGTGACTTATGACTTCTTTGCCTGGGTGCAAGACATAATGATATTTTCTTTACAAAACAAAGAATGCTGGCCCCTCACCTATTTCCATCTTTTCTCTCATATCTTTGAGAATTGCTCCTCACAACACCAGGTTCACTAGAGCAAGTGTGAGTATTCTCCTGGTGAGAGCTGCCTGAAGGCGAGCTGTGCCGCAGCATGGACAGAATGCCTGATGACTTATATGTTGTGACTTATATCTCAGAGAAATAGATTTGTTTCAACCAAGCGAAAGGCTGGAAAGTTTAGCATGGGGGTACTAACACTCCAAACTATTCACAGATTTGCCTCAGTTTTCCCCTGTGACAGTGGGTAGGAAATATTATTATATTGTAGGACTAAAACTCTTTGTTGTGAGACTAATGAACTGAGATGTCCTCTGAATAATAGTAGTAGTAATGATTTAACGACGTAGGAAAACATCTGCACCTCCAGTGTTGCGTTTCCCCCAAAATTTTGTGTTCTACTATCCTTGTGGGATTTTGAGGTGGAGCTTAGTACATACAAGTGAGTGTTCTATTTTGAGTAGAGTTGCAAACCACAGTGTCGGGGATTTCCAGACTTAGTTGACTATGAACTATTGATGGTTATGACCACGCAGGCCAGGCACATTGTAAGACTAAGTCTAGCACAGAACCCACAGCAAGCAAAGTCCAGAGACAGAAAGACATGAAGTCAAAGACTGGGATAACAGAAGCTATCAGGTGACTAGGTACGAAACTGAACATTGCCCTGGACTGCAGAATGTAGATGCTAATTGTAAAAAAGGATTGTTTCACTGGGGATTATTTGTGAAGGACTTTGTTCTACGGGAGATGATGGATGATGATGATGACGACGTTACATTGCTCCTGTTCCTCCCCTCACATAAAACTGAGCTGACTCGTGTTCAAAATATTTGATCCAATTCCATCCTATCAATTCCTGTTTGTCTATTTCTGTGCACTGAACTGATCACACCAATGAACAGTCGAAAGTTCATATTTCAAGGCTATTCTCTGTAAGGATGATGATGATGATATGCATTATTGCCCCAACCAAGAGCCAAACCGGCTCCAAAATTTGGCTAGCGATATTAGTTTCTTTTTTTGACACATTCAAAATTCTTCATATTATTTTCCCACTTTTTTGATGTATTTGATTCGTTGCCAGTGCACAGTTAAAGTTAATTTTCAGATATTTTTTATAAATGTTATTTTATATATAATTTTTGTGTTTTTAAACTGTCTGATGAGATGCCAGTTAGACACTTGTATTATATTTTATGAAATGATGATGACGATGATGACAGCTGGCTTGACAAACAAAGTGAGCTGATTCATTCTCCTCATTTATTTATTTATTTTTTGTTTGTATGTCAATGGCTACCAATTGTTGGTTCTACGTCTTCATATTTCAGACTTTTACATCAAATGCCATGATGATCACAACATATTCTACTGCCCAGCTGACCCGCTGACCATGCCTTGTTGTCGAGTTGACCTACCAGTATGGGTACGCCTGTGCGCCTTCAGGTGTGAACTCTTGGTATACACCTTGTTACAGCCTTCAAAGTCACAGCTGTGAACTCTCCGAGCCTTCTGGCCGTCCATATCTTCATAGATCTCCTCCATCTTCTGCTGAATGCGCGGGATCTGGTAACGGATCAGTTTGGCTGCTGGGTCTATCAGCCCGTTCGGCTGTGTGTTCAGGCACTTGAACTGTCTGCAAGAGGGGACAGAAATCAGTACATGAGTCTACATACTCACAGCACCACTCACAGCACCACATATAGCACCATACAACTCACAGTACACGCCACTGGACGCCACATCACATACAGCACCACATACAGTATCACACACAGTGCCCTGCCAAACCACACACAGGACCATACCACACCACACCATACACAGGACCACACCAAACCACACACACAGGACCACACACAGCACCACATACAACACCACACAACTCATAGTACCACACCACAAACAGTACCACTCACAGCACCACATATAGCACTCACAGCACCACACACAACACCACACCGCACACAGTGCCAACCACACCACCCACAGTGTCCCACTACACTGCCCACATGGTCACACCACATCACATACATACAGCACCAAGCAACTCACGGCACACACCACTCTGCACCACAGGCAGACAGACAAGCAGACAGACAGGGAGACAGACAGACAGATGGACAGACAGAGGGTACTCACTCAGAGGCCTCTTTGATCCTGCGCAGAGAGAGCAAGGCTGCCGAACCGATCTTGTTGACAGACTCCAGGGTGACATTAGGATGATCCTCTGGCTCTGGGGACAACAGACAGACACAGACAGGTTAGACAGACATGCCAACAGACAGTCAGACAGACACAGTCAGACAGACAGACAAGATGGACATGATGAGACAGATGAGGCAGACAGACAGACATGCAGACAGACAGACTGACAGACATACAGACTGACAGATATGCAGATAGACAGACAGTTAGGCAGACCGACAGGTCAGATAGATATGCAGATAGACAGACAGACAGATCAAACAGATATGCATACAAACAGACAGACAGTCAGACAGACTGGTAAGACAGACAGGTCAGACATGCAGACAGACACGCAGACAGACAGAAAGACAAAGTGAGACAGGTCAGACAGACATGCAGACAGACAAAAAGACAGACAGACAGAGACAAATAGACATGTTGAGACAGATAGTACATGACTGTGCTAAGTGGAGTCTGCGGGGCCAACTTGAAGCCTGGCTGTCGGCTGGGATTTCTGGTTTGGAGCCGACAAGTCCTTGTGTGTATGAATTAACACTTGTGCGGCAGACTGGACTTTGGACGATAGTAACGTGGCTGCGAGAAGGTCCTCCTTTGTCATGACCTCTCATGCCCACCATCACTCCCCCCCCTCCTCCCCCGCGTGGAAACAAAGACCTGTTGGAAAGTACATATTGTGTGCCACACTCAACTGATGGCTTGCCGGCCGGCATGTCCACTCCAAATCTGGTGTGTGAGGCCGGAAGGGACTCAGTCGGGGAGAGTTTTACAGTCCGATTGGAATCCCTCTGTCATAGTCTGTCTTATAGCGATCGAAAGAGAGAGAGAGAGAGAGAGAGAGAGAGAGAGAGAGAGAGAGAGAGAGAGAGAGAGATATACACACACACACACACACACACACACACACACACACACACACACACACACACACACACACACACACACACACA